>CM021100.1:71301208-71392294 GCA_007115665.2 Sequoiadendron giganteum
AAAGAACCCCCTCCTAGGTCTCCTTTGTTGAGAATTGACTCACCTTTGTGTTGATAGTCAATCCAATTTGGGATCCTAGGACCTACTTGAATGAAAAAATTAGGGAATAGTGGTGTTCTATGACCTAGGTTATAAAGCACCCATTTCCCCCATTGTTCACCTCCTAATGTAGGAGCATCCCTGGTTGTAAATAAAACCTATATCAACCAAAAATAGTTCTTTTCTTGCATTGCATTTAGTAGCAGTTTTAGCAGTTCTTTTCAAATTTTACTGCATCATTGTTTCTCAACTCTTGGAGTAAGATATAGTACCTAAACATTGACATCTATCACATATCTAGATTTCACATCATTTGCATTTGTCTACTGAAAGTTATCACTCTTAGAATTCCACTGTGTTACTAGTCAAAGCATTTAGGGCCGACCTAGGCCTGATTTTTTAGTGTGGACCTATTCTAGATAATGCAAAGCTTAATAGGACATCATACAAGCATCTTGGGTTTCTTGGGACCTACCTTAGAGATTCAAAAGTTAATTCATTTTGTGTGGAGTTAATTATTCATATTTCAAGGATGGCATTCATATGTGATCATTCATCAACTTATTAACCTTGGTGGTCGATGTGGACCTATATTCGAGCTTGAGGAGCATATTTATAAGAATTTTAAATCATTTAGAAGGGGAATTCAGATAATTAGTGTTAGGAATAGATTCAGATTCATTACATTTTGGCATCAATCCTTTGGGGGCAGGTAATAAGTCCTGTTAGCTAGTTGTAAGTTTGAAGCCCTTTATAGTAGGCCTGTGAGCCCTAGATATTCTCCCATGAGGCATATGTTGCATGTTTGATTATCAAGTCAATGGGATTTCATGTTTGCATATAAATTTACTGTGTTATTTCCATTGTGTTGACTCATTGTTGCATGGTTCATACTATTCCTTCTGGAACCCTCTTACTGTGACTGCACCAAGTGGTATCAGAGCAAATTTCAATTCCTAAAGGCATTCCTTGAGGTGAATATATTTCCGAACTAAGGAAGATTTTATTTCTTTTCAACCGATCACTAATTGTAAGGCAGTTGAAACCCTTGTAGTTAGATCACCGAATTGAGGCAGTTGCACCAAATTTGATGGGAGATATGATGCCAAGGAGAGTGCCAGATATGGAAAATGTCACTGGAAGAATGGATGAAATATTAGAGATGATGCACAAGATGTGAGTTATGTTAGATTCTATTAAAGAAGATCGAAGGTGAGGCCTAAACCCTAGGCAGAATGATGAAAGTGATGATGAAGTAAAACATGTGAATCAAATTATAGAATCCCTAGATGATGAAGAAGAAGAATAAGATCAATTCAAAATATTGAAAGCTATTTCAAAGATTGGTAAGCGACCTAGAATTGAAATTTAAAATTATGCGATAAATTTGAATCCTGAAGAATTGATTGATTGGATCAATGAAATGGGGGAATACTTTGAATGTGAAGAAATTGAAGATCCAAAAAGAGTAAGATTTGTGAAAATAAAGTTGAAATGTCATGCTGCATTATGGTGGAAATAAGTTTAGTTAGACCAAAACAAAAGAGGCAAAGAAAGAATCATTAAATGGGATAGAATGGTGACAAAATTGAAGAATCAATTCATACCAACAAATTATGAACTAGAATTGTTGAAGATATTGTAGAACCTGAGACAAAAAGAAAGATCTGTGAAGTAGTATACTAAAGAATTCTACAAAATGATAATCAAAACTAACCATAGTGAAGCAAGCAATGAAAATATTGCAAGAAGTGCTTTGATCCATATTATAGAAATTTCCAGAAGTGTAAACATCTTCAGATTTTCAAACTTAAAACAAGGTAATTTTTTTATTACACTATGCAATAGACTGAAAATGAGATGTAAATGTCATTTTGAATTTTGAAAATGCACTGAATGAAGACAAATTAGGCTAGATTCACTAAATTTGATGAAACAAAAAATCAGAAAACTAAAATAGGAAAGTAAGTTCAACAAATAGAAGCCTAAAACTAAGGTTTCAAAGACCCAAAAATGTAGATCAAGATTTAACAGGGACTCATTCACTAATAAGGGCGAATGGGTCCTAGTTAGGTAATTTTAAAATGCTTCTGGTGATTTCTAAGTGATTTTTGATGCTTTTCAAATGCCAGAAGGTACAAGCTCAGCTTGATCAAGGACTGATTCACCAGTAAATGCGAATGGGTCCCAAATCAAGGTTTTCAAGAGGTGAAAACTACAAATTTTGTGTTGTTTTATGTACTTTTCATGCCCAATTTCAAACTATGAATCCTATGATAGAAACGTCCAGAATTTGATGACCTAATGCAAGTGAAATGAAGGGTAAATAACACCTTTTGGAATGCAATTTTTAAAAAAAAAATTCAAATGCAAATTTATATGATCTAAATGATATGCAAAGTGACTAACTTGTTTTTGTATTTTTTCAGATTTAAGAAATGCAAAATAATGCAATTCTAAACCCTAAATGAGATGTAAGATTGCAATGCAAAATAAGAAACCCTAAATGCGATCTCTAATTCAATGCAAAGTAATGCAAGATCTAGCCTAGGATGTAATGAAGGACTTCAAAATTAGAAAATTTCAATATTCAATGAGTCGGGTTCACCATAATGTTTAATAGAAAAAGTAGGGTTTACCACCATGAATGAACAAGATGATAAATCACTAAATATTTTCCTATTAAAAAATTCAATCATGAGAGCCAAAAGATGCAAATAAGAATTAAAAAACTAATCATAATTGTTACAAAAACTATGAGGGGAGCCTTTAGAGCTCAAAGAGGTGTGTACCTTGTTAAAAACTTATCATTTTTAGGCCACAGAGGACTCATTCGCCTTTAGTGGTGAATGGGTCATTTTAGGGTTTCAGAAAAATAATTTTTGGGGCCTGTACTTCAATGTCTACACTCTCAATTCCCAAGTTTCCAGCTCCTGAAAGTCAAAAATTAATTATGTAGAGCTCTTTTTGTGTTCTTGCAAGGTAGATGACAACTTTTGCAACTTGTCAACTTTGCTCCAAATCTTGCTCTTCCACCTAAAACCTGTAATCACACATGCAAGATGAAAAAAATGTTGTTTGTTAGGGGATAGAGGTTTTCCTTGGTCAAACCCCTTTTAGGTAATTAAACCAATTGATGAAATAATGAAATTGAAGCATGAAACATGTAATGATGCAATGTAGATACCGTGGAAGATGTCTTGTAATGCAAATTCTACAAACTAACATGTAGTGACCATGGAGAATGTAGATCTTGATCCTTGAATATGATGTGAAACAATGCTTGCAATAGATCTTCAATGCTACAATCACAATCTTAGCTCAACAACATACATGAATTTGCATCAAACCCTTGACATGATGAAATGATCTTGAATTTCTATAATAAACCTTAAAAATCTGCCTTGAAATGCCTTTGAATTGCTCTTGTAAACTCGTGTGAACTCTAATTTGCTATTATGCATGAATTCTTGGAAGTCTAGGATGAAACTATGTGAATTAACCCCTTATTTATACTAAAATAGGAGATTAACCCCGAAATTTAAATAATTAAGGCCGACACCAGATTTGGAAAGAAACATTATTAAATTCCTGCCATAATGAAATTCAAAAAGGGGGGTCTCATTAAGGGAGGACCCATTCGCCACCTTGGGTGAATGGGTCTTGGATCATTTTACCAGGACCTAACTTCAAAGGATTGAAAGAGGGCTAAAAACCCATTCCAGATCAACTAAAAAAGGGGGTCATGTTAAGGGAGGTCACATTCACCACCTAGGATGAATGGGTCCTGGCACCATTTTCCAGGTTCAAACTTTTCCCAATGAAATATTTTATTATAAATTATAGGTGTCGAGATAGATCTTCAGGAGGTGTCATAATTAAGGCTCAAAAGGGGGTTAATTACTCCAAAATGGACCATTTACATGATTTTTTAATAAATTGGTTCTTTTACATGTCTTTACAAAGTAATTATAGCATAGTCAACCAAAATCTTCCAATTGGAATTTTGATGGGTGGCCAAACTGTCAACCAGCATATCGAATTATATGCCCATAATCTAAAATACTACACTTCATCCACTTTTTGTTAAACAAACAAAAACTCGCTTTACAGTTTTATCTTGAATTTTGTATAATTAAGCCCAACCATAAATTTGTTCAAAAAAAGTTGCATTTGAATACTTGGACATGGCGATAATCAGGCTCAAAAAACAAACTTTTTCTATTACTTATTCTTCCATCTGCATAATCTCTAGTGAGTTCTCTCCTTGCTCTCCATTACTCACATCTATATTCTAAGAATTGAGCACAATATTCATATCTAGAACCACTCTAGTGGCAACCTGACTGCGATAATTGACTCCTTGAGTAAGAGCCAAAGACATGTTGTGGATCAAATTCTGGGCGACCCCCTGCAAAGCCAGTTGTGCACTGCCTCGCTAGCATTGGATAAAAAAAATTCCATGGTAACAATTATGGTGATGCAAGAAAGATACATAATGGTATCTCTCTCTAAAACATTCAAAAAATTTCCTCCCCATATGGTAGCTATATCTTGACAAATCCCTGTTAAGATGGCATGGGTCATTCAACTCCGGAGACTGCTTGAGTGCATCAAAGACATTAACAAAAGCTTTACTATGAGGTATGAAGTGTGGAGGGAAGATACCACCCACATGGCCCTCCCCCATACCAAAGACATTATTTTATGCGTAGACAACAAGGGCATCGTTCTGTAGGAATATATCATTTACCATTTTTTCAGCAATTACAATCACAAAATCTAGACATTGCAACATGTCCATTAGATTATAGATAAAAATTGACAAAATATTTGATGGGAATAGCAATCACCTTGACTTAGGATGAATAAAATTCATCCCAATAACACACTTGAGACACCTATAATCACATGGATACCAAAACCTGAACATTGTTTGCACATGTATCTCCTCCAATCTTCCTAAAAACAACCTCTCCCACCTTTGCACTGGAAACCACACACGGAATTTTTTTAGGCAATAATCCGTCACTGTTGCAGACCTTCACACCATAACATAATCAAGCTTTGTAAAAAAAAGAGATTAATTTACTATTACCAACAATCATTTTCTTTGGCCGAATAAATAGTGGAGCTTTTGCCATAAAACATAAACTCTAATGATGACTTAGAGTTTAGAATGTACAAAGCTTAGTTTGATCTTCTCAAAAATGACATTTAACACATGCTTCATCGACCTTTTCACATTTGTAAAGTAAATGAACCTTTAATACATAAGATGCTATATGTACTAAAATCTGTGAAAGCATACTAAGTAATAATGAGATCAATACACCTATAAACATGACACAAATATTAGCTCTTTCATAGAGGACGAAATGTATAATCCAAATGTGCCACACTTCAGAGTTGGCAAGTCCATTTTACTTTGATGTGTGCTAATGAGTACGAAAAAAATGAATCAATCAAATGTATGATTACACCAACTACATGCAAAACATTCCTACTTACATCACCATGAAATAGAAATGTGTCATTATTTTTTATTCCAATTCATGCTAATTAGATTACATAGAATTTGGTGTACCCACAAATCTATGTGATCCATTAACACAAGATCTTGTGTAATTGTATTGAAAAGACATACTTTCAACATCATTTGAACTATCACATCATACATTTTCCATACTTCTGATTTGCACACATATGTAAAGTAGGATATGATGCATACATTTCACTTTTATAAAGATCTGGTCAATAATATAACACACATGTGCTGCTAGATCACCAAGTATGATTTATTTTTTCATCATAGATCTGGGTAGAAAAAAATTACCTCTTGTAATTGATAATTACCCATGTGTTGTTAGAGATAACACACTTGTAATTACCAATTACATGTGCATAGCTAGACCAAGAAGTATATCTTTTCATAGATCTAACCAGAACATAACACACCTGTAATTGTCAATTACATATGTGTTGCTAGATCATCTCATTGCCACATAAGAAAATTACCACATATTTATGTATCATATTATTATTCATAAAATAATTCAAACCCTGACTATCATCCATTAATGTTTGAATATTAGTCAGAATTTGAGATTATTTAGAAATTTCCATCCAAACTCAGAAATAAGTTACCAACTTTGAAAGCAATTTTCCCAACACTATATAAAATCAAAATTCATCAGATATATGTTCACACCCTAGCTTAGCTAGATAAACTGCCACATGCATCAATGGAATACATCAATGAATTTCCTCTTTTGAAAGTAAGGCTTCTAAAGTAGGATGAATCTTACCAATTTCATCCACATGGGCCACTTCATTAACTGCTTGATCACGCCCATAGTTTGCCAAAAAATCTGCAACCATATTACCTTCTCTATATGTATGCAAGATTTGATAGTTTCCTATCTTATCTTAGCAAGATTTGGTCACTTCATTAAAGTAGGATGAATCTTACCACTTTCAAAATTGGAAGTTAGAATTTATGTACATTTTATTAGAAAGGGGACCATTAGGCTTAATTAAGAAAATACATCGTAGAAAAGTGTGAAAGTGTGTTACAACAATTTACAACACCATTGCAAAGGATAAATTATGGCATATTTTAGTCAAATAAAGGTCCTAGAATAGTGAGAATGTGTACAACACATTACAACACCACTCCAAGACATCATTAGTTTAGTTTTAATGTCAATTATCAAACCAAGTAAGGAAAAAGGCTTACTTTTTCTGATACTACAGTTCGATTTTTTGACACATCTAACAAGCAAGAAGCAACAAGCACAAGACTTGAAGGCCTCTACAAACCAGGTTTCGAGGATTCCTGGCCATCACTTGCCACACCCATTTGAAAAAAAAAATCACTTCGTATTCCTCTTTTAAAATTTAGTAAGATTTATGTACCATTCATAACTCTAGTAAGGTACATGGTTGCATGTATGATTGATTTTTATTTATTGGTAATTTAAGACATTAATTTTCATTAATTCATGTCAACTTCATATTTGAAAATTTTATGCATTGAAGAGAAGAATAATTTTATGAACACTTTGTTTTGAAGTGCTAAAAGAGATGTAAATCTACATCAAAATTATTTAGGAGGCATGCATGCCTAATTTTTTTTAATATTTGTTGAAGGTCATCTAAGATCATAAATTCAACACTACTAGGTGATGGATGATTGAGTATAACTTTAACAAGATCCCTAAGGTATTTTTTAATATCACCAATCATTGTGCATCACTAAATACATGTGATTGAGGTGAAAATTGTTGCTAGAGTGTACAACTAACCAATTTAAATATGTATATAATTATAGATCAATTTTATATGCAAAAGTTAGATCCATGACATTTAATCAAGCTTGTAGCACATAAGATCAATCCATCAAATTCTAAGAGCAACCCAAATTCATATTTCATCATTCTTCTTCTATCACACGTAAAAAATCCAAGTGTCTTGTTTTCAAACTTTATAGGGTGTGGGGCTGCCAATTAAGTGTTAGATAATTTAATTTTGTTTAGAAGAAAGACCATAAGATAAATCGGTAATATTTATATGATGAGTTGACATGTTTGGCCTATCCCATCATATTAATTCTAATAAAAATATGAACTAATCATACATAGCTAAATTATAAGGTCATCCACTACTGTATGGAAGCCTTTTAACATTTGTTGCTCTGCAGTCTAAACAACTAGCTTGATTTGTGGTGCAGGAGCACCTGCCTAAGTGCTTAGTTACGACCTTATCTAGAAGGTTTTTGTTTTAAATTTCTTTTTGATGTTTTGGAAAGGTCTCAAACACCTTTAATAATGTTTATGAGGACCTTTTGGAGCTTAGGTAAAAATTATAAAATATTAGGAAATGTTTTGGTGGCCATTTCCTATGTTTTTGTATAAAGTTCGAAAACACACTGTGTTTTCAAACCGCATGTTTTTTTGCCATTCTTGGTTAAAAACGTGAAACCTAATGAAACCTAACGGTTTTGGAGGCATGAAAAAGACTCTTTCTCGACCTGGGAAGAGGTTAGAAGTTTTTATGTTGGCAGCTTCAAGAGGAAACAAAAGAAAAATAGCAATTTTTGGCGTGGAAAACCCTGTTTTCTGTTTTGTTTTCTGTAGCAGCAGCTTGCATGGGTTAAATGAGGAATTTTTTGGATTCCTTTAGCATGTATTAAGCCTCTGGAAGTTCTTTTTGCACCATTTGAATAGTTGTTACATCGCTTTCTTTATTTCTTCTAAATTCTGTATTTTATCTTATTTGTTGTTTGGACTGGTAAATGGAATAAAGAAGGAGCTTTAGCCCACACTCCCACCGTACCAAGAAGCATGGGAACATTGGGAACGTGGCTAAGCTCCTTTAGTGTACATAGTTTAGCAGTAGGAGTCAATAGAGTTCAAAAAAAAAAGCATGCTAAATGACTTTTCCTAGGCGAGACAGTGAGAACCCGACTAGGAAAAGTTTGAGGACAGCGTGAATAATTTGCAGGGGAGTGAAAATTTTTAAAAGATTCTTTTTTGAGGATTTAGGGGAGTGTCTTGGATCTACATGGTGACAAGGAAGATCTCGTAACAGTCCATTTTCATGAACAACTTTTCACCAGTCCTAAACTGGTTCTGAACAGTTTTGAAACCATAGGGTTCTTGGCTCCTTTTGCATTTGGATGGAGTACGGCCTGTACAGTGCTGAAACCCTAGAAATCTTGAAGGTCTAGCATGTGAAAGACATTCCCTAAGCAAAGAGGATAGGTCCTTTGGTGGGTTTAGATCAAAATTGCATTGTGACTCTGTTTCAAAGACCTAATTGTGGCTTAAGGCTACTAGCCTTTCAAAACCAAGAAAAGCATTTTCTTGAAAGAGATGGAGAGTTTGTGAATGGAGGTTGATCAGGAGCTTTAGTCAAATGATTTTTGAAGCCATGGAATCTTTTCACACCCCTGCAACAAGATTTGTAAACATTTGGAGATCAGCTAGTCTTTAAGAGCATTAAGGGCTAGATGGAGAATGTGAGAAGGAGCACCAAGAATTTCTTGGTAGTAGCAAATTTGTAATGATAGCAGGGTTGGTAAGTGAACCAGGGGTGCCTCAATAGTAGAGGACCTATAGTTTGTAGGGTGAATGAACTAACACCTTAGGAGTTCTAAAGACAAGGACTCAGAGCATGAGTTTGTGTTTTCTCAACATCAACCCTAGTTTTATCAGATTGGTATCAGAGCAGTGAAAGATTTGGGAGTGAACTTGTATGTCAGATTTGGAATCAAGTGGTTCCACAATCATGGTGACAAATGCAGAGCTAGCTAAGAAGGTTGAAGAGCAAGAAGAAGACAATAACCGGTTGAGGGAAAGATTGGCTCAACTGGAGGTAGTAGTGAGGAGTGCACAGATTGAGGGAAGAATCCCAAAAGAAGAAGAGGTTGCAGAGGAAGACAAGACCCCTGAACCTGACCCTGTTTTGAAGGAGGAGCCTTTCTTGAAGGCATTGAAAGCCTTGAGTGGGAAAGCACTTGAAGGCATACCACTATTCAGTGGAAAGATGGAACCAGACTTAGTCATGGATTGGATAGAAGGCATGGAGAATCACTTTGAGTGTGATGGAGTCACGGAAGCACAGAAGGTGAAGGTTGCAAAATCAAGGTTGAGAGGATCAGCGTTAACTTGGTGGAAGTTTATTCAGACTGAAAGGGAGAAAGAAGGTAAGCAACCTATATCAACCTGGAAAGGAATGGTTGCTAAATTGAAAGAAGCCTATATGCCGGATGATTACGAGATCCAACTCCACAAGAAGAGGCAGAGTTTAAGACAAAAAGACCAAGATGTAAACACCTACATGGAAGAGTTTCAGAAGCTTTGTTTGAGATCAAATGTGGCAGAAGATGAGAGCCTAAAAGTGGCCAGGTATCTCAATGGTTTGAAGTGGAATATCCAAGAAGAAATGGCCTTACTAAGTCCCAAGACAGTCCATCAATGTTATCAGCTGACTATAAAGATTGAAGAGAGGAATAAAAGAAAGCATGGTCAATCCTCTAAGGGCAGAGGCAGAGGCAGAGATCAAAGAGGACAGCGTGGAGGTTACCAAGGAAGAGGTGGTGACCAAAGAAGCCAAGGTGAATCAAAGCTTACTGAGCATGGAGGTGAAACCTCATCAAGAGGAGGATTTAATAGAGGAAGAGGACCTCAAGGGGGTTCAAACAGAGGTAGAGGAGCAGGCAGAATTAACTCGTACTTTGCCACCATGAAGTGTTATCACTGTAATCAGCTAGGCCATCCAGCTTATAGGTGCCCAGAGAAAGCTTCATCTAGCAATGAGAAAAGAGTAGCTTATGCACAAGAGGACACCATGAGTGTCAAATCACCTGAGATCAGTCATATAGAATCAGAAGTAAGTGAAAATCTGATGTTTAATAGAGTGTTGATCAGACAACCGGTCAAGGAAGAACCCAAGCAAAGAAGAGCTTTGTTTAGAGCAAGGTGCAAGATATTGGGAAAGGTATGCAAGGTTATTGTAGATTCTGGTTCTACAGACAATATAATCTCTGAGGAGGCAGTAAATAAGTTAAAATTGCAGAAGGTACCTCATGCCAATCCCTACAAAGTCACATGGTTGAACAAAGGGCAGAGTGTCTTAGTGAATGAGCAGGTTACAGTGCAATTCTCGATTGGAGGCTACAAAGACAAGCTGATTTGTGATGTACTGCCCATGGATGCATGCCATCTTCTTCTTGGCAGGCCATGGAAATATGATAGAGGTGTTGTATATCATGGAAAGGAGAATACCATAGAATTCAAGAAGGATGGGAAAACTTTCAAGCTGCAATCATTGATTGAGGATGATGAAGGGCAGTCCAAGGTTCCAAACATTATGTTGAGCAGTGGCAAGGAGTTCATCAAGGATCTACACCAAGGGAATGAAGGGTATGTGATCATGATGCAGCCCAAAGAAGAGGAAAAGGCTGAAAGGATAGTGTTACCAGCAACAGTCCAAAACTTGCTTGACAAATACAAGAGCATAGTGAGTGATGGAACACCATCCACTCTACCACCCAAGAGAGCAATAAGTCATCAAATTGACTTCATACCTGGAGCCTCATTGCCTAACAAAGCAGCATACAAACTGACCCCTGAGCAGAACAAAGAGGTGGCAAGACAAATGGAAGAATTGTTGAATCAAGGTCTGATTCAAAAGAGTATTAGTCCATGTGCAGTCCCAGTTGTTTTGGCAACTAAAAAAGGAGGTAAATGGAGGCTTTGTACTGATTCTAGAGCAATAAATAGAATCACAATTAGGTATAGATTTCCAATACCTAGGATTGAAGATTTATTGGATGCCTTGGAGGTGCAAAATTTTACACTAAGCTAGATCTTAAGAGCGGGTATCACCAAATCAGAATTAAGGAAGGTGATGAATGGAAGACAGGTTTTAAGACGAATGATGGTTTGTATGAGTGGAAAGTGATGCCATTTGGCCTCTCAAATGCCCCTAGCACATTCATGAGACTAATGAATGAGGTGCTTAAGGATTTCACAGGGATTTTTGTGGTAGTTTACTTGGATGACATACTGATTTTCAGTAAGACAGCAGAAGAACATTTGAAGCATGTAGAGATGGTACTCAAAAGGCTGCAAGAAGAACAATTGGCAATCAACCTTGAAAAGTGTGAGTTCTTCAAACAGGAACTTGTGTATCTAGGCTTTGTGGTATCCCAAGGAACGTTGAAGATGGATCCAAGTAAGGTAGAAGCCATCCTAAATTGGCCTACACCAACCACAGCAACTGAGGTAAGAAGTTTTCATGGTTTGGCTCAGTTTTATAGGAAGTTTATAAGGAATTTTAGTGGTATATGTGCACCAGTGTTAGATACAATCAAGGGTGGTCAGAAAACAAAGTTTAAGTGGACACTAGAGGCTGATAAAGGGTTTGAAAAGCTGAAAAAAGAAGTGGCAACACAACCTATCCTGTTATTGCCTAGTTTTGATAAATTGTTTATAGTTGAGTGTGATGCAAGTGGAGTAGCAGTAGGAGGAGTCCTTAGTCAAGAAGGTAGGCCTATAGCCTTCTTTAGTGAAAAACTCAATGAAGCCAAGCAAAAATACTCCACCTATGATCTGGAACTTTATGCTTTAGTGCAGTCCCTTAGGAAGTGGAGGCATTATTTATTGCCCAAAGAGTTTGTAGTCTTCACAGATAACCAGGCACTCAGTTACATCAACACCCAAGAGAAGTTAAGCAATAGACATTTGAAATGGATGGAGTACATCCAAGCCTTTACATTTACCATTAAGCACAAGAAGGGACAGCAAAACAAAGTAGCAGATGCATTAAGCAGGAGAATGTTGACAGCCCAAGAGATACAGTTGAAAAGCATTGGATTGGAAAGTTTTAAAGAACTCTATGGTGAGGATGAAGATTTCTCAGAAGCCTACAAGGTATGTTCAGATTTTGCAAATCATTTTCATAGTCAGTATGCTGAGTATACATTGCAAAATGGATTGTTATTCAAGGGCAATCTGTTATGTGTCCCAAGAGGATCAATGAGGGAAAATCTGATCCAAGAGAAACACAATGGCAGTCTTAGTGGACACTTTGGAACCAATAAAACTTTAGAGCTAGTACAAAGATTTTATTACTGGCCTAGGTTGGCAAGAGATGTTAGGAAGTATGTAGAACAGTGTGTTGTTTGTATGAAATCCAAAGGGGGAGCTAGCAATGCTGGGTTATATCAGCCCTTGCCTATTCCTAACAGACCACGGGAGTGTGTGAGTATGGATTTTGTGGTGGGTCTTCCCAAGACTAAAACTGGTTTTGACAGTGTTTTTCTAGTTGTGGACAGATTTAGCAAAATGAGTCACTTTATTCCTTGCAAGACTACACATGATGCAAGTTATATTTCCCATCTATTCTTCAGGGAAGTTGTGAGAATCCATGGATTGCCATTGAGTATTGTTTCTGACAGGGATGTGAAGTTCATGAGTCATTTTTGGAAAACACTATGGAGTAGATTGGGAACTAATTTGTCATTTGGATCAGCATACCATCCTCAAACTGAGGTGGTTAATAGAGTTTTAGGTAACCTATTAAGGTGCTTGACAAAGGAATATGGACAGACCTGGGATATGGTGATTTCCCAAGCTGAATATGCATATAATGATAGTGTGAACAGGACTACAGGAAAAAGCCCATTTGAAGTTGTGTAATGGATGCATCCAAGAGGAATTTGTGAACTCAGAGACCTTGGAACAATGGAGAATAGGAGTGGACATGCAGAAGACTTCACTCAAACCATGAAGGAGATTCATGAGCAGGTTAAGAAGACAATCACAGCAGCAACACAAAAGTTGAAAGATAAAGTTGATGAGACAAGAAGAGATGTGCAATTTCAAGTGGGTGATTATGTGATGGTTCACCTGAACAAATCCAGATTGCAGAAGGGGATGTCCACCAAGTTGCAAATGAAGCGGGTAGGACCATGCAAGGTGATAGCTAAGAATGGAAAGAATGCATACAAGGAGGAACTTCCATCGGATTTGAGCATATCTCCAGTCTTCAACGTTGCTGATTTGATCAGGTACAAAGGGACAATCAATGATGAAGTTCAGAACAGTCAAGAAATCTTTCAGGATATCACTAATATACCCCTTCCAATTCAAGAGAAAGATCAAGCAGAGAAGGTCTTGGAGTCCAGGGTGAAGAGAGCAAAAAGACATAAGGCATATATGGAACACCTTGTCAAGTGGAAGGGCAAACCTGAGTCTGAGGCTACTTGGGTTGAAGAAGCAGATTTCAAGAAGCAAGGAATTGATCTATCACTTCTGACACCTCCAACTCCTTGATCTTTGTGCTGAGAGGGGGAGAATGGTGCAGGAGCACCTGCCTAAGTGCTTAGTTACGACCTTATCTAGAAGGTTTTTGTTTTAAATTTCTTTTTGATGTTTTGGAAAGGTCTAAAACACCTTTAATAATGTGTATGAGGACCTTTTGGAGCTTAGGTAAAAATTATAAAATATTAGGAAATGTTTTGGTGGCCATTTCCTATGTTTTTGTAAAAAGTTCGAAAACACACTGTGTTTTCAAACTGCATGTTTTTTTGCCATTCTTGGTTAAAAACGTGAAACCTAATGAAACCTAACAGTTTTGGAGGCATGAAAAAGACTCTTTCTCGACCTGGGAAGAGGTTAGAATTTTTTATGTTGGCAGCTTCAAGAGGAAACAAAAGAAAAATAGCAATTTTTGGCGTGGAAAACCCTGTTTTCTGTTTTGTTTTCTGTAGCAGCAGCTTGCATGGATTAAATGAGGCATTTTGTGGATTCCTTTATCATGTATTAATCCTATGGAAGTTCTTTTTGCACCATTTGAATAGTTTTTACATCGCTTTCTTTATTTCTTCTAAATTTTGTATTTTATCTTATTTGTTGTTTGGACTGGTAAATGGAATAAAGAAGGAGCTTTAGCCCACACTTCCACCATACCAAGAAGCATGGGAACATTGGGAACGTGGCTAAGCTCCTTTAGTGTACATATTTTAGCATTAGGAGTCAATAGAGTTCAAAAAAAAAAGCATGCTAAATGACTTTTCCTAGGCGAGACAGTGAGAACCCGGCTAGGAAAAGTTTGAGGACAGCGTGAATAATTTGCAGGGGAGTGAATATTTTTAAAAGATTCTTTTTTGAGGATTTAGGGGAGTGTCTTGGCTCTGCATGGTAACAAGGAAGAGCTCGTAACAGTCTGTTTTCATGAAGAACTTTTCACCAGTCCTAAACTGGTTCTGAACAGTTTTGAAACCATAGGGTTCTTGGCTCCTTTTGCATTTGGATGGAGTACGGCCTGTACAGTGCTGAAACCCTAGAAATATTGAAGGTCTAGCATGTGAAAGACATTCCCTAAGCAAAGAGGAAAGGTCCTTTGGTGGGTTTAGATCAAAATTGCATTGTGACTCTGTTTCAAAGACCTAATTGTGGCTTAAGGCTACTAGCCTTTCAAAACCAAGAAAAGCATTTTCTTGAAAGAGATGGAGAGTTTTTGAATGGAGGTTGATCAAGAGCTTTAGTCAAATGATTTTGGAAGCCATGGAAGCTTTTCATACCCCTGCAACAAGATTTGTAAACATTTGGAGATCAGCTAGTCTTTAAGAGCATTAAGGGCTAGATGGAGAATGTGAGAAGGAGCACCAAGAATTTCTTGGTAGCAGAAAATTTGTAATGATAGCAGGGTTGGTAAGTGAACCAGGGGTGCCTCAATAGTAGAGGACCTATAGGTTGTAGGGTGAATGAACTAACACCTTAGGAGTTCTAAAGACAAGGACTCAGAGCATTGAGTTTGTGTTTTCTCAACATCAACCCTAGTTCTATCAATTTGATTTATAGATCTTATGCAATTCAATTATGGATCTTTTTTTGAGGGTTCATTTTTAGATTTATGTCTTATACCCTTTTTTGGCAAGGCAAGAGGTGAAGGATAATTGTGAAACTTTACAACAAAATATCCCTACAAGGAGTTGGATCCAACAAGAGTGAGCAAGCATATAGCAACAAGAAGAGCCTTTATGCACAAAGATATGGAGGTTTTCGAGAAGAGAGTTTGGACTCAAGTTAGAATTTAATATGACAAGCATTTCCCAATCAATGGAAAATATTTTGGAATTGGAAAAATGGATGACTGATCTAAGCAATAAGCTTGGAGTCCATTTTCAATCTTCAAAGTAGCGTGAGGGAAGGGAGGTACAATCCTTGTATGCAAGAAACCCAAGTATTAACCCATCATTGTGACATCAATGCAACATGTAATAGCAAGTAGTATAAAAGAATGAACATACCACATATCTTAGACAACATAGAAATTGATAACTACAACTTGATTGATACAAGATAGTGTATGTACAATATGATACAAGGACACTTTAATAATATATGATAATTTTATTCCTTGATTGTCATTAGCCTTTATATAGGCGGGTTGACCAAGACATGTCTTGGTTAAACCCCAACCATCATGGTACCAAATCATTTTACAAAGACATGATTAAATTATCCACTCTGATTGCCACATGTATTCAGAATAAAGTATGGTTGTCTCTCTTTACGTAATATCATATCATCACATAACAAATGATTACAATAATATTAAGTACAATTACAACCACCCTAAAAGGTAAATAAAGGTCAAGGTAGAAATTCCATAGTAGCATTCAATTTTCATGGCATAGAAAAAATGCAAAGGGTATTCAATCACCTAGGTTTGGATGGGAAAAACTTGACAAAATAAAGATATAATATTTGTATAAATTGAAAAAAACTTGATGTTTAGAGTCATCTTCATAAATTGTGATAAGTCATTTTTCCTTAATTTATTTTTTTTTAAAAAGGGATTCATTTCCATACTTTACAATCTTAATATATGATGAAATCTAATAACATTAGAATAAATATTGGATTACTAAAAGCTATTGAATGAAATAACAAGAATATATTTATATATATTCTAACTTTTTTTATAAATGTTAAATTATATAATGTTCCAAGGGGTGGTTTCCAAACCATCACACCTCATAAAAAAATTTGAATAATTCTTGTGTTCTTTTTATTTTGGAATTCTTTATATTTCATTTGATAGTGGGGATAGTGTTGGTTGAAGCAACCAAGGGTTAGGAGTACCAAAAGGTATCCAGGGGTACTAGGAGCCAATGGGGTGACCAATGACACCTCCCCTAGGGATGAAGGAGATCCATGAGAAGGATCCACATGCACTACCATTTCACGTCCAGTGTGTGTGAAATAGGATTGAAGTAGGGATTTTGGAGGTCTTATGAAGGCTTCAGTAATCACACTAATGGCCATGAACATAAGCACAAGCATGAACATGAACATTATTTTGATGTGGTGAAATGTAGTGCATGCATCTGCCATGTAGTAATTTACATAGAGTGTGGATGTATCCTCTCTATCCATCCATCTCTCTCCCTCTCCCTCTCCCTCTCCCTCTCCCTCTTCCTAAACATCTATATCAATATCTCTTTGCTTCTCTATTTGTATCTCTCTATATTTCTTCTTTCATATCTCCCTCTATCTCTATCTCATTATCTCTCAATCTCTCTCCATCTATCTACCCCTATATCTCTCTTTATTAATTGACCTTATGTACATCACAAATTGCAAAAACAAATTCATTATATTCCTTATTAATCTTCCACAACTCTTTAGCGTACCCATTGCACACCAAAGTGTGATTGCTAGTATTAGGAAAGGTGGCTTTCATTTTCATCCAAAATGTCAAATTTCTCATATTCAAGAACTATGAAATCTTTTATGTTGAAGCGTTGTCAAATTCATTGTATAGAAAACACACATATTCAAATTGATTAATAAGAGGCGTATACAACACTCTTCCAAATAACAAAGTAGAAAATCGAATGGTTTTAGTCAGTCAGTGATATTTGTTGTTACTGATTTCTTACACTGCACTCCATTCAAATTGATTAGTACAAATGTGATGAGAATCACTTACTAAGTGCACCCAAAAAAAATCACTCTAAAATATTTTCACATGGCAATCAAAAAATGACATTCAATTACGTCTACAAAAACATCTAAATATATAAAAATCACAAATATTTATATTCCTATCAACCAAAAAAATTATATTTATTATTTTTTAAAGTCATTTTATGAATCTTGTGTCATTGTTTAAGATTAATTTATATAGTTTCTTTTTATGTTGTACTACCCAACTATTATCTTTTTTTTATACTTGTAAATTTGACTTTCTTTAAGGGAAAGAAAACTAAGTTCTCTAAGCCTTCTTTTGACATGACTCTCCGCTCCCAAAAGAGTAGCTCTAAATGTAAATCTTGATGGTCCTCGGTTGGGGGCTGGTTTTTGGCTGGCTGCAGGTTGTTCTTCTTGCAACTTTGTTTGTGGTTGTGGGTGTCTTTTTTACCCTTGGTGGTCTGTGCCTTCATGGTCTTTATGTTAGGACAAATTTGTCTTTGAGGGTTCCAAATCCATTCAAAATTTTATTATGGATGGTGTTTTATCTTGTTTAGTCTCATTAAATGTATTATTTTTGTGTACCATGTTTAGATTCATTTTTTCCTTGCCATATAAAATCAATAAGGAAACCACACACATTTGTATAAGGTTAAGACTTTTCCTTTCAATTGTCATAGATGTTTTTTCTTATATATTTGTATTTCATATCAAAGTATTTGAATCATTTGTCATTTGCAAAAGTACTTAGAACTTTTTCTCAATTATTTTTAAAATTTATTGGCAATAAATCTTCACCAGTTGAATAAACATTTTAAAATGATCACAATGAGAAACAAGCCAAATTTGAAATTACATTTTAATTAGCTTTTATAGACCTAGTATTTAGGCAACTTGCCAACCTAGATATTTTAGACTTGATTTTTTTTTAAAGTGCTCGAGCTTTGTGTATTTTTTCAAAAATTAAATAAAGAGAAACAATCTCTTCTATATCATTAATATTTGGTTTGGAAACAAACTATATATAAATCTCATAGATTGACACAAGATTCATAAGACGACTTCTAAAAATAATAAATATAAAGTATTTTGTTGGTAGAACTATAAATATTATATATATTTGTATATATTTAGATGCTTTTACTAATTCTAAATTAGAAATATATGGTTGATACAAATTATTTATAGAGATATTCAAGATACAATAGGTATTATTGGACAAAATTGCTACAATTCTTTTACATCATGTAAAAGAAATTGAAATAAAAAATGAGTCCAAAAGAACATCTAGAATTAGATTTTTATAAACAAAAATATTAAATATCATACATAATTTTTTTTGTGTAAATATAAATTTTATTACCAACAAAATTTTTTTATATAATTTTTAATTGTTAATTTAAACACTTAAAAATTTAATAAATGTTAAATAAAAAATATATATTCATTTTATATTAGAAAAAGTGGCTTTCTTTTTCATCCAAAATGTCAAATTTCTCATATTCAAGAACTATGAAATCTTTTATGTTGAAGAGCTGTCAAATTCATTGTATAGAAGACACACATATTCAAACTAATTAATAAGAGGCGTATACAACACTCTTCCAAATAACTAAGTAGAAAATTGATTAACTTCAGTCAGTCGTCGATATTTTTCTGTTGCTGATTTCTTCCACGGCACTCCATTCAAATTGATTAGTACAGACATGATGTGAATCACTTACTGAGTGCGCCCGAAAAAAAAAACACTCAAAAATCTTTTCACACGGCAATAGAAAATGACATTCAATCACTTCTGCAAATTTTTTACACTTCAATAAATTTTGAATGTCATTAGGGGAGAGGAGCCGATACGTAGGCAGGGGCCCAAATGTGCGATGGGACATGCGCTCGTTGGGGCCCACACCAATACGCTGGTCCTCCACAATGTAAGCTTAATTTCATCCATAGATAGGCTTGATCACATCAAACATAAATCAGATATAAAATGCACACAAGTTAGCATTAATTTAAAAACTTAACAAGTACACGATGGCAGCCAAACATGATGAAGTGTATCCAACTTGTATTTGACATTGAACAAGTACCATTTCGACATGGAATTAAAACAGCCCAAACATTAAGACATGCACCCTTCCCCGTAAACTATTAAACCCAACTTTCGCACCAATGTAGGCGTCACTTTCACATTAGTCACAACTACAGAAAATAAACAAGGTGCCAAGTCAACAACTTTGAAACCCATCCGACCCATCTTTGACCGACTGGCGAACCCATTACAAGATTGTTTCCCATCGTAGCATAGCCAAACCAACACGCAAATGCATTCACCTGTCTCATCTACCATGAGATCTACAACATGTATTAGCTTCAATCTGTCCCATCTTGCCAAGTAGGGTGCGCACGTAGTGGAGCCAAACACAAATATCCCACCTGCATCCATTTAACACTCCTGTAAGGCCGCCATTATTCAAAACAAAAACATGGAAATAATTTCAAAGAATCCACCAAACCAATCAAGTCAAGAATTAAAGGCTGAAATCAATCAAATCTCCAATTCATGCGAAACAAAACTCAAATTCAAAAGAGGACAACAATTTATTTCACCACACCAAACAACCATCAATCAAATTTAAATAATTCCCAATTCAAATAGCCATGAAAACCAACAAGTATTTAGTTATTCTGCAGTGAGTGACATAAGAAAAGGAGTGACAAGCACAGAATTGAATGAGTTAACATCAAGGGGAGGCAATAGCTCAGATTCGAGTGCACCATCATCCATATTGTACTAGGTTTTCCTTTTCACACTTGTTCTTCATTACAACCATTAAAAGCATCCATATTGATCTTCATTACACCCATTATAGTCATATTAGATGTTTCTTTATGTATCGGTAGGGTTTATATTGCAAATATTGCAATCATAGGTTAGCATATGTGTTCCATAGGGTTTACAATGCATATATTACAGTCATGGTTTACCATTTAAGGCTTTCCCTAGGGTTTATATTGCAAATATTACAGTCATAGTTTACCATCTCTGTTTCCCTAGGGTTTATATTGAAAATGTTGCAGTCATAGTTTAGCCTTTCTGTTTCAGTAGGGTTTATATTGCAAATATTACACTCATAGTTTAACATTTCTGTTTGATAGATTTTGCATTATCATTCACTCTTCTTTTCATGTGTCTCAATGGTTCTGCATTATCATTCACTCTGCTTATCGTAGTCTCATAGGTTCTGCATTATCGTTTATATGTTACATATTGGTCATGGTTTACCATTTATGTTTCAATGGTCCTGCATTATCGTTCACTCTGATTATCTTATTCTCATAGGTTCTGCATTATCATTCACTCTAGTTATATTATTCTCATAGGTTCTGCATTATCATTGACTCTGCTTAGCATAATCTCATAGGTTCTGCATTATCATTCACTCTAGTTATCTTATTCTTCTTTCAGTTCTACATTGTCATTCACTCTGGATATCTTATTCTCATATCTTCTACATTATCAGTCTCTAAAGTTTATGTTGTTCAAACATGAGTGTGGTTTTCACTTTTTTGTACATGAGAATGTTAATGTTGTAAACGCTTAAGAGATATGAGATGTTCTTAAACTCTAACTCCCTTGCATAGCTTGTAATTTTGTGCTTCTTACTCCTCTACTTCCTTATGTCGCTCACTCCAGAATAGATAACTCAAGATAACAAACTCCTGTTACAAAAGATAATCTCAATTGAAATGCAAGAAACTAAAAAGATAACACATACACAAACTAAATAATCTTCTGTTCAAGCATCACTCTCTTCATACATATAAAGATAATTGTTAAAGAATTTGTGTTTCATAGTTTACCATTTATCTTTCCTAGGTTCTGCATTATCATTTACTCTGGTTATCATATTCTCATATGTTCTGCATCACAAACTAAAAGATAACACATACACAAACTAAATAATCTTTTGTTCAAGCATCACTCTCTTCATACATATAAAGATAATTGTTAAAGCATTTGTGTTTCATAATTTACCATTTATCTTTCCTAGGTTTTGCATTATCATTTACTCTGGTTATCATATTCTCATATGTTCTGCATCACAAACTAAAAGATAACACATACACAAACTAAATAATCTTTAGTTCAAGCATCACTCTCTTCATACATATAAAGATAACTGTTAAAGCATTTGTGTTTCATAGTTTACCATTTATCTTTCCTAGGTTATGCATTATCATTTACTCTGGTTATCATATTCTCATATGTTCTACATCACAAACTAAAAGATAACACATACACAAACTAAATAATCTTTTGTTCAAGCATCACTCTCTTCATACATATAAAGATAACTGTTAAAGCATTTGTGTTTCATAGTTTACCATTTATCTTTCCTAGGTTATGCATTATCATTTACTCTGGTTATCATATTCTCATATGTTCTGCATCACAAACTAATTATTCTTCTGTTCAAGCATCACAACACTCTCTTCATACATATATAGATGTATTTCATAGTTTACCATTTATGTTTCATAGGTTATGCATTATCATTGACTCTGCTTATCATATTCTCATATGTTCTGCATTACAAAGTGATTGTTTTTCTGTGCAAGCATCACTGTTTTGATTCTAATTATTTTGTGTAGATGGCCAAGGGCAATGCAATGGTGACCCGTACTGGGAACAAAAAAAAGAAAAGAGCCACGACAAGGTTGTCTGCCGAGAAACGAGGATGCAGATTCCCCCCTGAAATAGATCATGTTGCACAAGTAGATGAGGTTTCTACTCCTCAAATACCACAGATTGAGGTTACTACACCTCAAATACCGCAGAAGGTAAAACAAATACAGAAGTTGTGGTATGAGGATGACATGAAAAGGGCACTCTATGACATTGAAGAGAATGACATGTCGATAAGGGGGGCTTCCAAAAAGTGGTCAATCCCAATAGCCACACTGTCCAAATGGCTAGGGGGTCTAACAACAACTTCCAAGAAAGGTCCGCCAACAATCCTCATAGAAGAGGAAGAAAATCACATTGTGGAATGGTGCGAGCAAATGGCTGATATTGGTCACGGTCTTGAGATAGTCAATCTTAAGTCTGAGGTTGCTCAAATATGTCAAAATAGGCCAAACCCTTTCACCAATGGCTTCCCAGGGAAGTCCTGGTGGACAGGCTTCAAGCATAGACATCCTCAACTCGCATTATGAACTGCTGAAGGCCTAGACAAAGATAGGGCATTCAATCTTAGACCTGATGTTGTAGATGCATTCTACAAAACACTGTTTGCAGCATACAAAGCCATGCCATATGGTCCTGATCGCATATGGAATTGCGATGAAACTGGCATCCAAGCAGGCAAAAATGGGTCCATGAAGGTGCTCGCAAGAAAAGGTAGCAGGAATGTCTCTTACATTATCCCAAAGAGCCGTGAATGGATAACCATTCTATGTTGTGTCAATGCTGTCGGGCAAAGCATTCTAGGATTCTACTTGTTTAAGGGGAGTGTGAACATAGATAATTACATCATAGATTGTGAACCAAGTGCTTGCATGGCAGCCCAACCACATGCATGGATGACCAAAGAATTGTTCATAGATTGGTTGACCCACTTCAAAACCTCGATTCCAGGCGGTGTCTCGCCCACGAATAGGGTCTTGTTGATCTTTGACGGCCATGGAAGCCACGTAGCACTCGAAACCATCCAAGAAGCAAGAGATATCGGTATAGATTTGTTAACATTGCCATCACACACATCACATAAGCTACAACCGTTGGATGTGAGTTGATTGCATTTGAACAAGGCTTGTTGTGCAAGGAAAGAAAAATGCATGTTATAGTAACACATCCCCAATTATAATTGATAGAAATCAAAAAATGATACAAAGTGTGACAACAATTGAGACATGTAAGATCGAGTGTAATTGATGAACAAACTAAGCATGCATCTATTTGAGTTGATTGGAAATGAACAAGGCTCTTTGTGAAAGGAAAGAAAAGATGCATGTTATACTATCACATCCCTAATTATAATTGAAACAAATCAAACAATGATACAAAGTGTAATAGAAAATTGAGACATGTAAGATTGATTCTAATGGATGAACAAACTAACCATCCATCTATACCATAGCGTTGTTCGAAGTTATATACACATTTGATAATGTTGTATGAAATTATATTTCAGTATCTATATGAGAAATGGTTATAGCATAAGTAGGAGTCAACCATCATCATAGTTAGCTGTAAGGGAGAGGGGCCGATATTTACAGTCACTTTAATTGAACAACAAACAAAGCATACATCCAATTAGGTTGTATATATACACATATACATATATGCATATGTATATGTAAATATATATATGCATATGCAATGCATTTTGGATGGAGAGTGTAACGAATGTAAGGTACAATGCATAGCTTAAGGGAGAGTGTAATGGTGTTGTTGTTTCAAATTTTGCATGTTCCATCCATTCGCTCCACTCTACATCTAAAACAACTTCATTTTTTGTTTGCATATGCATATATACATATACATGTACATATGTATATATGTATATACATATACATGTACATATGCATATATGTATATACAATTGCATATGTATATGTATGCACATACATATGCATATACTGCATATGCATATACATATACATATCAAATATTGATAAAAAGTGTAAGAACAAAATCATACATGTAAGATTGAGTGTAACTGATGAATAAACTAACCATGCATCTAATTGAAGTGATTGCGAATGAACAAGGGTCTTATGTTATACATGTAAGTTTGAAGTCTCTTAAGTTAATAGGAAATAACCCTTATTATGTAATAAGATTAAAAGGGATATACATTGGAAGAAGTCTTATCTATTGAAGATATACAGAGAAACCATTAATGCCATCATGAATAGTAGTTTGGTATATCTTAGACAGATTAGACTTATTTCACCATAAGTCCACAATTGTAAATCTTATATCTTGAGGTGATGAAGGGCAGGTTTGCAAGGAAAGAAAAATTGCATGTTATAGTATGACATCAAGAAATCATACTCTTAGAAATAATTGAATGATACAAACTGAAACAACAATGTTATACTTGTAAGAGTAAGAGCTATCAAGAAGAACAAACTAACCATGCATATAATAGAGTTGAAGAAAAAACAAAGCATACATATGAATATTGTTAATTTTATTTGTATTCAGAAATTCTTTAGGGAGAATTGAGTGTAATAGATGAAAAAACTAACCATGCATCTAATTGAGTTGATTGCAAATGAAGAAGGGAATTTGTGCAATAAAAAAAGAAATGTTTGTTGTAATATCACTTCCCTAATGGTACTTGACAAAAATCAAACAATATAAATTATAAATCAAAATTTGTCACACTTCTGAATGTAATTGAATATAAATAAAATAATGCATTGAATTCTTATAAATGTAAATGAACAAGGCTAGATGAAAAATATATTTATATATATATATATCTGTCATATGTATTTGTAAACCTGCAACTTTCTTTTATTTAATGGTAGTATTAGAACATTATCATACACTCCATAGTTGAGGGTGACATGCACCTATATTTTTGGCCAAAGTATGTATGTATGATTGGTTTCAAGAAATACATACATTCATCATAGTAAATTAATGTATGTATGACCTTCATAAATTAACTGCCATATGTATTATTGTATGTATGCATAGTATACGCACATACATGTATGTATGTATGTGTGTATAAACTATGTATGTATGTATGTGCATATTAACTGACATATTTTCATGCATGTATGTATGCATGTATAGTATACAAACATACATGCATATTATGGTACTATGTATGTGTGTGTGTGTACTATACATAAAAATGACATAATATATAAGTGTGTATGTGTATGCATCATATACACACATACATACATACATAAATAAATAATTATTATGTATGTATGTATGTATGTATGTAAGTATGTATGTGTATGTGTCATATACATACATACATACATACATAAATAATTATGTATGTATGTGTGTATACGTACATACATAATATTTTAATGTTTATTATAATATTAGGTTGATCAATATTCTATAAATATGTTATTAATAATATTAAAATGTTTAGTCAATTAAAAAACTAAAATGATTACTAATTTGACTATGAAAATCCTATAAATGGATATAAACTATTCCCAAAAACTCGACCATGTAGACAAAGATGATGGACACAATGGATAGGGAAGAGTACACAATGGGGGTTAAGAATTCTTGAGTGAGGGGTTCACGCCAAATGTGGAAACAGTCGACAAAAAAATAGGTTCATGAAAACCTTAACAGTCGAGTTGTACAAACCCATAAATTGTATGTCTATGTATACACATAGTCGGCCAAAAAAAGAGGTGCAACAAAACCTTAACCAACTATAAATGACCAACTATGTGTATATATACATACAAACATAGACACAAACACAAAGAAATACACACACACACACACACACACACACATATATATATATATATGTGTGTGTGTGTGTGTGTGTGTGTGTGTGCCTATGTGTGTATTTATTTGAATATATAAACAGTCGGCCATATTTTACCTACAAGAATCTATTCGTAGTGAAGAGTAGAATATCTTCCAATACTGCCACTATACATATACAAATTACAAAGTATAAAACAAAAACAAAAGACTATATTATGGTGAATTGTGTGTATATGTGTACATAAATAGATATATATGTATATATATCTATGTATACACACATATATACCAGTCGGCCATATATATGCATAAATAGTTGCATACTCACATATACACATAGTACGTCATAATATAGTTGCATTATTGCTACAAAATTATATTTGCTTGTTGTTTACGTTTGTATATATGTGTGTATACACACATATATATATATGTATATATTTGTGTATAGACACATATACACACATTCAGCCATATATATGCATAAATATATTTGTATACTCACATATACACATAATTTGCCATAATATAACGACATTATTGCTGCAAAATTACATTTGGTCACCATTTTTGTGTGTATATGTGTGTATACAAAGATATATATGTATATATATACATATACATTCATATATATCTATGCATACACACATTAGACATAGTCAGCCTTATATATGCATATATATATGTATAGTCACATATACACACAGTCAACCATCATATAGGTGCATTTTTTTTGGAAAAATAAATTATATGGTCGTTCATGTGTGTACATATCTATATACAAATATGTATATGTATATATACATATATATATATATCTACAGAAGTGGCCATGAATAAGCTGGAACAAAGCTTCATTAAAGGAAGAAATAATTAGAACTTGACAGAAGCTATTTAAACAACCAAAAGGAAGAAAAAAGTAGGAAAATCTTGCAATGCATAGCTACTACCCGTGTGAGGTTGGAAGACAACCTCACTTGTGTAGCAAGAAGTTAAAGAAATTACTTAATCTAAATGTGGTGTTGATAAAGACAAATAACTTGGAAAATGCATCACCACCATTCGCCCATGGCCTCACCATCATCTTCATCCATCAAACCAACATTGGTTGTCAATGCAACAACTCAAAATGAATGAAGTATGATAATGTAGAACGTATGAGAATATGAGAAGCAGAGTGAATGATAATGCAGAACCTATGAGAAAATGACAAGCAGAGTGAATGATAATGCAAAACCTGTGAGATTATGCTAAACAGAGTGAATGATAATGCAGAACCTGTGAGAATACAATATGCAAAGTCAATGTTAATGCAAATCCTATGAGAATAGGATAACCCTAAACTATGACTGTAAAATTTGCAAAATAAACCCTACCGAAACATAAATGCTAAACTATGCGTGCTATATTCTCAAAATAAACCCTACTAAAAGAGAAATGAGGTAAATATGAGCGTAATTTGCAATATAAACCCTACAGAGCAAAACCCATATAAACAACGAACATTATTACATGTCGAAAGAAGAAAACAACCAACTGCATTAATATATTTAATATAAATAGAGTGATGCTTGAACAGAAGATTATTTTCCAAAGATTTAGTGTGTTTATGAACACAAATAATGCAATGTTCATAAACACTAAACTTCAACAAAATAAATGAAATTTGCAACACCAAAAAACCAATAAAACAAAGCGAAATTGCAAACCAAACACAAACAGAAGAACAATGGCCAGCCTTAGTGAGCAAGCTCACCTGGGTCGAACACGCGAAGAACCCCTTCATTGCTTGCGGTGACCTTCATGGTGGCGAGGAACCCGTTCGTTGCTTGCATGGCGGCGAGGAACCCGTTTATGGCAGCGAGGAACCCGTTCATTGCTTGGATGGCGGAAGTGGAGCTGCTAGCGATGTTCGGTAACTGGCGTCTACCCGTCTTCGTATCGGCTTCTACTCAAACACGATATGGTCTTCGAGCATTGCAGGTTGTGGTGAGAGTGCGAAGGTTGCAAACGACGAAATGAGCAGGTATCGACGAAGAAGTGAAGATGGAATGTTTCCTCGGGAAAATGAAAGGCTGGTTGAATGGTGAGAAGAGCGAGGCACTGGGAGCATTCAATGCAGTTCGTTTCAGAATAAACGCGGGGTGGCGTGGAGCTTAGGAGAGGTGGCAACATTTATTTCAGACAGTAGATAGAAATAGGAAGTGGCGGCGAGTGATAAATGTTCAGTAGTGGATTGTTACGGTGGCGAACTGGGAGGAGTTGACGTGGCAAGGCTGTCACCTTCAGATGTCGAGCCACACAGGTAGTGGCACCCGAGGTGCGTCTGTATCGGTCGACGGGTCTTTTTTCCCTTTTTTTCGACGCGTGGACAAAATTGGACCTTCCACATGGCAAATTATTTAAAAAAAAAAATAAAATAATAATTTATTGTTTAATTAACCTTTTTCTCTAATGGGTTATTTTTTTAAAATGCTATTGGTCCACGTGGCCAGACCGTGCGGTTTTGGGCGCTTACGTATCGGCTCCTCTCCCCTACTCTCTATATTTTCTACACGATGAAGACTTTGGTTACAGCTGAAAATTCGAGGAATGCAACGCACTATATTTTCTACAACGTATATATTAAAAAAACTCTTCAATTCCAGTCAAATTGATGAATACATTGAACACCCTTCTATGTACCAAAAGTATCATTCAAGTACTGCTGCAAATTTCCCACATTTTCAGTACACTCTGAACACTACCCAGTGAGAATTTTTCGAACACACCCATACTTTTTTTTTCTCACTAATTTCTTCCCAGCTAACAAATGAGAAAATAAAATTCCAGTCAAATTCATTATTACTTCCTAGAATTTTCAGCTGCAACCAAAGTCTTCGGACCTTAGAAAATATAAAGAAACTGTTAAAAGAATGATTAAACACGTTCATGTAGTTGCTCAAATCGAATTAGACAAGTTCAAAATTTGAATTTGGCATTTCTTTATCAGATAAGAAATTTGACAGCTCTTAAATTTGACTTTCTTTAATATAAAATGAACACCCTCTTTTTTTAATACTTGTAAATTTTTAGTGAATTCATATTTTAAATCATTTGAAAATTCCTACTCAGTAAAAGCATGATTATTGACTGAATTTTTCGGGCGCACCCATCATCTTTTTGACAGTTGTTTACATTGTGGGATGGTTGGAAAATAAACTAAATTAGTGGAGAGAGCACATTGAACATGGTCAAATTCAAATAGAAATATGTATAGTTCATATATTTATATATATAGGGTATTTATTTAGATGTTTAAATTAGCAAATAGAAATATGTATCGTTCATATGTATAGGGTATTTATTTTATATTTACTTAAGTGTTTAAATTAGCAATTAGAAGTGATATAAATGTTTTTTTTTCTTTTGCAAAATTTATGTTCACATAGACATTTTTATGTATCACATATTTTTATTTGTAAAATCTTATTCTAATTGTTCATTTGGACTCGTTCCTTATTTCAATTTTCTTTACATTCGATGTAAAAGAATTATTGCAATCTTGTTCAATACTACCTACAATATATTGAATATCTTTATGAAGAATTTGTGTTCAATAATATATTTCTAATTTGTAATTAGTAAAAACATCTAAATATATAAAAATCACAAATATTTATATTCCTATCAACCAAAAAATTATATTTATTATTTTTTAAAGTCATTTTATGAATCTTGTGTCATTGTTTGAGATTAATTTATATAGTTTCTTTTTAGAAAAAATATTAAATATATTCAATATTTTTTTCTATTTATTTAATTTTTAAAGAAATACACAAAGCTCAAGAATTTTTTTCGAGATCTCTAGTAGTTGATCAATATGCAAAGTCGTTCTATCTAAAATATAAATACAAAATTAATAGATCAATGACAATCTAAAAGGTCTTCTAATCTTGACATGATAACAATAATTTCAACTTGTCCTTAGGCTAGTATAGACAATTATTGATGGTTCTTTCAAGGACGGTTTGCAGAGTTTTTATTCCTCTATTAAAAAAATTTAAAACATGAACCCAAAGGGCTTTGGCAAGAGGATGATCTTGATTGGATAGATTTAAAGACCTCCAAATACACTACTAGTTCATTAAGATGCCACTAAAGAAATCATTACTTGCCTAAAGAGGCTAGGGCTTGGTAGAATCCCAAGCCTTCTAGATGCTCTTAATATAAATTCTCCTTACATCAACATATCTAGATATAATACCTCATGGTGAGGAGAATAAAGAGTCCAATTCCTTTCAAAGATGGTCATCCAATAGTAACACATAATAAAATACAATGTGTAATGACAATTTTCTGGTACTATGTCATTCTACAATTAGCATAAAAATTAATTTCTTGATGATTGATTAAAAGAAGTCCTAAATATACCTTAAATCACAAAATATGCCTTATGAAAGAACTCATTTTTCTTAAGTGGCACATTTGAGATAACTCTTGGTTGGAGGTTTTCACCTCTTCATGGGAACATTTTAGTTTGGGAGATAACTTACCATTAGTAATGGCATCTCATCAAATAATTTTAGATTTTCCATCCTTCCTTGATTGTTTTAATTATATCTATAGATAGCTTATTGAACATGTTTTCTACTTCTTCTTTCTTTTTATTCTTTTATCTTTCTTATAATTTTAATTATTTTTATCATTTCCTCATTTTATATCCCACTCTCCTACTCATCATATTTACTATATATTCCATATTGATATCCAAGGGTTTTAGTTTCATGATTGGGATTAATAATCCCTCAAAACCTTCACTAATGTCTACTATGATTTTTGATAGATTAGGTTTAGAATATGGTTGACAAGTCAAAATTTGAAATGGTAGAGCATCCCTACTTCTATGCCTTGATTGAAAACTATAGCTCTCAAGAATTCTTTATAGTGACTTCTTAAATCCACAATAAATTTGTATTTGTTCTAACAATCCAGTTAACTATTCATTCGGTTTATTAATGTGGGTGGTTAGTTTCTTTGATTTAGTGCGTTATTGCAAAGTAGTTTAAATATGACTATTTTTTGCCTCTACTATTAGAATCTTAGTGTTATCCATATTATAAAAAATCTCACGTTCAGCTACATCCCCTTCGCCATGCCCATTTATACTAAAAAAAATGCTTATGATCATGGGTTTTCCAATCCTCATTCTCCTTAATGTTCTTAGTAGCATCCCTCGTCGAATGTTTTAAATCCTGATATTTTCTCGAAACAACCCCCTTGATATTCTCTACTTTGGATTCCACAATCTCCTCCATTATTTTATGGTAGGTGTCCTACCTTTCCTAGAGTTTGTTTTAAGTGAGATTCTTATTATCTCATTTTTCCATGGATGTTTTTGATTTTTTACTTCATTAATTATTTAATCATCTCTAATTTTTATATAGTTTCTTTTGAGACAAAATATTGAATATGTGAGAATTTTTTCTATTTATTTATTTTCTAAATAAATACACAAAGATAAAGAACTTGTTTGGAAAGAAAACCTTTAATTTTAAAATATCTAGGTGCACCAAGTTTCTTGGATACTAGGTCTATAGTAGTTGATCAATTAAAGAAGTTCTAATTAAAATAAAATTACAAAATAGACATTAATAACAATCTATAAGGTCTCCTAATCTTGATATTATAATAGGAATTTTAAATTGAACTTAAGATAGGATAGACTATTCTTGGTGGTTCTATTAAGGATGTTTGAAAGAATATTTATTCCTCTATTAAAGAATGTGAAATCGTGAACCCAAGGGGATTTGGCAAGAGGATAATATTTGTTGGATAGATCTAGTGACCACCAAATATACTAATGGTGTATTAATAAGGCATAGAAATAATTAATTAACCAAATAATCTGAGGCTTGATGAACTCCCAAGACTTCTATATGCTCTTAGTAATAAATGTGCCTTATATCTATATACGCTGCGTCATGGTGATGAGCGTATAGAGTAAAATTTATTTCCAAGCTGGTCACCCAATAGAACTTGTGATAAAACCAATGCCTAAAGATAATTCATATGCACCACTCCCTTCTAGATATTTCACGATCTATTTAGCATAGAGTAATTATTTTATGATAGATCAAAAAAATTCATAAATATACCTTGAATCACTAAATATACCTTCTAAAAGAACTTCCATTTTATTAAGTGGCACACAAGATAACTCTTCATTGGGGTCTTAACCTCTCCATGGGGAAATTTTAGTTTGAGAGAACTTCTCATTAGTAATGACATATCATCAAATAAAGTCTTATTTTTCCATCCTCCCATGATTGTTTCAATTGTATCTATGGATAGGTTAAATTGAACATTATTTTTATTTCTTCTTTATTTATATCCTTTTCTCTTTAGATTGTGATTATAAAATTTTCACCATTATCTCCTTTTGTATCTCACACTTCTACTCATCACATAGTCTAGATACACCATATTATAATCAAAAGGTTTTAGTATTTTTAACTAGGATTAATAAACCCTAAAAATTTATTTATACCTACTTTAAAATTTGATAGAATAGGTTTAGAATATCATTAATAATTCAAAATTATGAATGGTAGAGCACCCCTACTTCTATTCCCTAGTTGAGAACTATAATTATGAAGCCTTCATCATAGTGCATTCTTAAATTCATTATAATATTTTATTTTATATAACAATCTAGTTAAGTATTAATCTTCTTCAATAATATGGGTGGTTAGTTTCTTTAATAGTGCATTATTAGTGAGTGGTTCAATTCCATTTTTTCTGTTTATTAGGGTATGTGTAAAATTATGGGGGACCAAAAAGTGGTGACACTACTTTTTGGCCCCTAATGACCATAAAGTGAGCACATTGTAACATGCTTACATTATGGCGAGTTTTCATTAAAAAAATATGCAAGGAGAATTCCAACTAGAAGAGATGGGGAGTTAGATAAAGAGAGAGAGAGATAGAGAGAGAGGGGGATAAGGAGAGGAGGAAGAGGGAGGGAAGAAGAGAGAGACACACACACAAAGAAATATAGATGGAGTCATGAAGAGAAAGTGGGTGAGAGAGAGATAGGTAGGTAGTAGAGAGTGAAGGAGTGACAAAGATAGATAGGGAGAGAGTGATGAGATTAAAATTTTCCCCACTTTCTTGTTTTATTTTTCATATTTCTCATGACATTTCTAAACATTTCCAAGACATTATCCATACTTTCTTATTTATCCTAAGTATTAAAGCATTAAGTACATGGTATATGTCATATTGTTGAATGAGTGTGTGCATTTATGAATGTTTATAAAATATGATATTTTTTTTCTATTACTTATGGTAATTTATGTTGTGAAGATAGAGTTGAGAGAAATAAACCCTTGTGTAGAAAAATACTAGTCACCCACAACAACAGTCACCTGCCAACCCATAGCCAAAGAAGTGTTTATCTAGAATAAAGGGCAATTTCTTGCAACTAAAGGAAGAAGTAGATGGCTACTATGGGATTGGTTTAGTTATAAATAATTATCTTTATCATTGATTATATCACCAACAATGAAGATATCTATGAAGATAAGAATGAATTTATTATAGCAATAGGTCGTCACTCACAAATATGGATTATGTTATGTTCTTCATGTTTTCATTTATACCTATCTTCTTTGTGATGAAGTTATAACAAGACTCTCATATTTGCACACCTCTATATGATTAGTTTCTTTCCTACCATAGAGAGGAGTTTAATCTCACAATTTTCTTTCATATTTCCAATCTTAGTTTTAGTAGCTCCCTTGACCCTCTTTTTCTTATTTTCTTTTATTTTCTATCTTTATCTTCTTTTATTTAATTTTTAATTTATTTGTTATTTGTGATGTGTGTGTGTGTATAATATACCTTAGTAGAATGATAGGTCAAAGGAATCAATCACTAGGAATGCCATAATCAACACTTTTCCAAAAAGATCTAATGGATCAATCAAACTTCTACATGTGGTTTTTTATAGAATATATAGGAGAAAAAAATAATAATGATCCAATAAATCATAGTGACTACCTAGGGGTGATCATTGCAACATGAATAGCAAGATACATGTACAAATAGCTAGTTCTTCTAGTTGTAACTCAGAATTTAAGGATATTAAAAAAAGGTTGTTTGACATTAGAATCAATATCATGTCAAATTTGTAACTAGGTTTTCATTATTTTACCCTTGTACTTACAAGGAAATTCAATATTCTCCCACACATTTCATAATGAGAGAATTAGTGCATACAATCAGTCAAATTGATAGGACACATTTAAATACATCTTGTCATCAATGGAAACTAAATCCGGTTAGGTTATAATTATTTTAATTTACTCATCAAGTGTGACCATTTAATATAAGAAAATTAATTATTAGAATTATTAAACCATAGCATTTACCTCAGGACCTGTTGGTTGTGGGGTAGTGACTAGAGATCATAATAGTAGGTTTATTTATGGTGTGGCACTCACCTTGGGAACCCAGACAAACTACTTAACGAAAGCTTTTTTTGCCTACTATGGTCTGTTTGGAGGGAGACACTTTGAACATTATCAACTACCTTAAGGATAACCAAACTCCTAGTTGGTCAATCAAGAGCATTATTAGAGACTCCATCTCGATTATTGATTCTTTTGATATTTCTCATATTTTTCAGGAAGGAAATATGCTTGTTGATGGCTTTTCCAATATTCTAGGGTGATATCCATGTCTAAGGGATGGGTTATTAATGAACCCCCCTTTGAATTTCTTAATATCTTGAATCATGAAATACAAATATCACAAGGGGGTGTTTGATTGGTTGGTTTTTATTTGGAGGAGGAGGTGTAATCTTATGATTAAAACTAAGGGTTTCCCCTTTGATGTCCTTGGAATGATTGCTAAGGACATGATAGATTTTAATCTTCCCAGCATTTAAATATTATTATGACTATTCTTTTAAAATTTAGTTCCACAAAATTTTTGTGTCATAATTTGGGCTCTCTTATGTGGCTTTTTTGGTGTCTTTTATTCATTTTTTTATGGAAAGTTCTCCATTTTTCTTCTCTATGCTGGCTTTTTGTGACTATAAGGGGAGATAGGTGCAAGGTCAAACTAGTTTTGTGCAAGGCTATCATGAATAATGAGAGGGTTTAGAAAATCCTCAAAGATGGAGGGGTCACCCCCTATATTGAGAAATTGCATGGGTTCAAGATTTCCAAATTTATAGTCTTTGTGGCCGGTTGGAAGGATCATGTGCTTAAGGTGTATGGTTTGGAATTTCATATTACCAACAAGTTCATTGGATGATCATGTGTTTTCCTACTATTGGAAGGAAAAAAAATAGATAGAAAAGCCTCTAATTCTGCTATGAAGCTCTTTTTCAAAGGCAAAGTTGCATGTGGTAGGTATGATAGGCTCTCTATTAAGCCCATTTGGGCAGAAACAACCAAGGGTGTTGATGAGGTATTTCTCCTGATGGCAACTTCTCTGCTCTATATAGGTATCACTTTATTTTGTTATTAAACCACTTTAGACATAAGCATCATGTGTTATATTTCGTTCCCCTATCATTTATTGTTGTCTTTGGAAATTGCCATAAGGATCATAGGAAAACCTCTTTGAGCCCTAGCTTATATGAAAGTCTCATTTCGTTAATTAATTATGGAATATTCTAAGACTCTCTCTATTCGACACCCCAAAGAAGTCTAAGGGGAAGAGTGGTATACGAAAAAATTTGGGCATGAGACTGGTGAAGAGATGGAGGATGTTGATTGGGAGGAGGAGGGTGCTAATGGGACTCCATGGAGCTATTTTGGAACCTCCCTCTGAATTTTCTCCTAAGTTTTCCAAGAAAAGACCTCAGCCCTCTTGGTTTGTGGGTTCTCATATTGATATTGAGGAAGAGGATATCTCTCTCGCTTCTAAGAACGAGACTTTAAAATATTCCCAGGGCTCTGACGAGGGTTCTTTGGATGTCGTAGAGCCTTCTCATGTTTGTAAAGGTAAAATTCTTGGTAAAAGTGGCAGTGAGAGTAAGAAGGATAAGGGGAAGTATGGCCAATCTTCTGCTAAGAAGAAGAAATTTTATGGGACATGTGAGGGTGAGGGTAATGCTAATGTGGAGTCTCTTGGTAGTTTCAATGGTCAGCCTCAACCCTCTTCTGCTACAATGAAGGGGACATTTAAACCTATTAAGTTGATGGATATGTGTGTTGATGGCATTGGTAAGGAAAAAGGAAAAGTGATGATGAAGGACAACTATCAACAGGAAGATCAGAGTTCTCCTCCTAAAGAATTTTCTAAGGATCTTAATGTCTTTAACATTAATAAGGAGGAGATTTTTTATATCCTTGGTTTGGCTAAGCAAGGCTCGATCACTTATCTCAATTTTTCTAAATGGTTATTTACAGAGATTAACCACCTCAACATTAAAGTCCATTTGTTGCTTAATAAGTAGGACAAGAAGAACTCACAAGAGGTTGTGTCCCATACTTATGAGGAAAAAAATAAGATGATAACAATCCTCCAAGATGTTGCTAAGAATGTGTTGGTTATGAAGAAGGATCATGAAAATCATATTTTTGTGTTGGAAGATCTAAGACTCTAAAATTTTATGAAAACCTGGATAAAGTGGTAAAGATTAGTGAAACTTCCCTTCAAAACAATGTCAAAGGTCTCATCTTGCTAAATGAAAAGGCTAGAAACTAGAAGGGGGGTGAGAAGGTTCATTAGGCTAAGGATATTGTTGCTATTGATAGTAGCTTGATGAAAGGTAAATAGGGAACTGTTGTTGTTGGACCTAATAGTCGCATGCAAAGTCAAGCCAAGAAAATTATGGAGATTACCAGTAAAGATCTTTTTGAGGTAGTTGATATGCATGAGTGTATCATATCGTAGGACCTAGAAGATATTAAAATTATGAAAAAATTACAATAAACTATTTTGTCTTTTTATATCTAGCTAATGTCTTACTACTTTTTGGCTTCTAGCTTTATTTTGTCCATGTTTTAGCAATGTTTCTTTTTGTAAAGGGTTTTGGGTCTCTTCAAAACCTGTTACATACCCATAATAAAAAACTATAGCATTTACCATTGAATTATCACAAACATTCAAAATCATCAAGTATAGCTAATGTTCAAACATTAAGCTTCCCACATTAGTATAAATTATATCAATATACCAAGAATTTAACAAAAAGGAAAATATGGAGTTTGTGGGGATGTGATATTAAGATTACACTAGATTTATAATAAGATTGCAAGGATTAATAAGATGATAGAAGCAAATAAATGTGAAGATTATATGTTTTAATGTATTTATAGTATTTAAAAGATCAAAAGGTAAATATCTAGTAGATGTGGAGAGATTAAAATTAGAAGCATCAAAGATATAATAGATGTTAACCAAATGAGATCATGGATTGTAATCTAGTGATAAAAAACTCACTGTTAAAAACTAATATACAGTTTTTATTAAAATATCCTTAAACAAAATTTATTACTATTACAAGTAGCAAGTTAATATAGCTAATTTGGATATTTGTGAATTGTTATCAAGTCAAAGGTCAAACCTCATCTTCCTCAAGAATTTGTAGGAAATTTAGTACTTATAGCATATGGAAAGCTCATTTCCAAATAACTATAGGAGAAACCATTTTTTAGATTACAAATAAGTTAGAGCAAGTTGTGGAGAGATTGAAGAATGATTATTAGAAGTTGAGAATAGATGATTTGGAGTTACATGATGGAGTAGCATGTGTGGAGAACTGATTTTTTATCAACTTGGTCACATATGGGATTTAGGGAATTGGATTGAGAATTAATTCATAGTATGGAGGGCTTATGGTAGAAGAGTGTGAACATATTTATTACTATTTTTTATTTTATTTTCTTATTAGAGATGGTGCTTTCTTTTGACATATTTACAAAAGTAATTCAAACTTTTTTTTCTAATTATTACATCAAAGAGAGATTATATTATGACAATAAGACACAAAGTTCTATGTTATTATAGTGTACATAAGAATTAAAACACAACCAACATATATTTAAAAAAAATTAAAACTATAAAATATAAAATATAACCAACATAACTCATTATATAAATAAACAAACAAATATATAATTATTAAATATTTTTTTATCTAGTCCAAAAATTATTGTTTATTTTTTAAATATAAAGAATTAAAATTTTAAAATATATAAATATCTAAAATAAAACTATTAAAAATTTATATATTTTATTCAAAGTAAAAACAAAATTAAAAAAATTTAATGAAATAATGAATGACCACTTTAAGAAAGATATTAGAATTTATATGTGAAATTATAATAACTATTTCAATAAAAATAAAATAAATAATATAAATAAAAATGATAATTCTTAGATAAAATAAATTAATTCTTAAATAACTAATTATAACTAATATTTTACACTTTAAACAAATAAAATCTCAAAAAAATATCTAGCTTTATGTATTTCTTCAAAAATTAAACCAATAAATTAAAAAAAAATTATCAGCTTGTATCAAGAAAGTGACATTTTTTTTATTCAAAATTAAAATCTGTGAAGTTTTTAAGATTTCGTATTTAACCAACTAAATATATTAACTTGTTCTCTATAACTCTTTTGTTTTATTTTCCAACTACCTATTTTAAAGTGGCCGCCTTTACCGGTGAAAGTAAGCGGATGTAAGATTTTTTGCATTCACATCCCATCCAAAGAAAATTATTGGCACTCCCTAAAAATTCTCTCAATAATTAATCATGCTTATGAGTGCGCCCGAAAAATTCTCACTCAATAATCATGCTTTAATTGTCCATTACAAAGATAATCACTTACCGAGCAGGAATTTTCCCATGATTTAAAATATGAATTAATGTCATTCATACTCTCGTCACAAATTTCTTTTCAAACGATTTAATTTTTTTTTTGTCACTAATTCAATTACTTCTGCAAAGTTTCCACACGTCAGAAATCTTTGAATGTTATTACTCCACAACCTTTCCATATTTTTCAAACATTGATAAAGACTTTCAAAAGTCATTCTTTTTTAGACTTTGAATGTTATTTATTTTCTTGCTTGTTATTTGAGTGAGAATTTTCAAACGATTTAAACATCTTTACACGGTAGTCCATCAGAATTCGTGTTCAAATATTACTCAACGACTTTTCCATATTTTCCGTGTTCGAGGAATGCTCTGTGGGTATTATAAATACTCATCAATTTGCAGCCAATTCCATAGAGAGCAAGCCTCAATTCATAGTCAGTATTATTATTTTGGGTATTGAGAGGGTCTGAAGAAAAGATGGGCAAAGGGATATTTGTGGTGGTGGTGTTGTTGGGCATGGTGGGCATCTGCTGCTGCTTTTGGGGAGGATGCCCTCCTCACGAAAGAAGTGCCCTCATCCACTTCAAACAACACCTGCACGATCCATATCAACTCTTGGCATCGTGGAAAGGCTCATACTGCTGCTCATGGAAGGGAATCACCTGCCACAGGCACACAGGCCACGTGATTGGTCTGGATCTTAGTACCTTTTATCCCTTGTCAGCAACAGTGAGGAATTCAAGCAGTCAAATTTTCCCTGCTTTAGTCCAACTCCAGCATTTGGAGTACCTCGACCTCACTGAAGTTGACTTGTCCCCTCTTCCCTTCCCTTCACATCTTCAGAGCCTTAGCAGATTGACGCATTTGAGCTTGTCCTATTGTAGGCTTACTGGCCGAATTCCAAGTGAGCTTGGCAACATGTCTAGATTGGAATTTCTAGACATTTCCGGTAATTACGATCTTACCGGCCGAATTCCAAGTGAGCTGGGCAACCTGTCTAGCTTGAAATATCTACGCATCTCCGGCAATCCTCATCTTACTGGCCGAATTCCCAGTGAGCTTGGCAACCTGTCTAGGTTGGAATTTCTAGGCATCTCCCACAATTATAATCTGGAGACGAGGCAATTGTGCTCATGGATTCGAAATTTGAGAGGCTTGAAGAGACTCCATTTGTAGTGTGTGAATCTAACAACGGGAGATGATGGCGTGGTAGAGAATGTTGCATCCCTCACCAACCTTACAGCACTTGCCATGTGTGGGCTGTCAGGTACAATTCTCTCTTCTCTTGCAAACCTCACCTCCCTCTCCCGTCTCTATCTTTTAGATAGCGATGTCACTCACCAACCCTTTCCCATCTGGATTTCAAACCTTACATCTTTGATTTCCCTCAAGCTCTACAACTACAGTCTCCATGATTCCATCCCTTCTGTTGTGTTAAGTCTTCCCCACTTGAGAGACCTTGACTTGTCCTACAACCCCGATCTCAAAGTAGACCTATCCTTCATCGCGCAACATGCTTCCCAACTTAGCAGGCTTACTATTGAACAATCAAATGTGGGAGGAGTGATTCCAAATTCTATTGGAAATATGTCCTCATTGACTTGGTTGGACCTTTCAGGTAATAAAATTGAAGGCATTCTTCCTCTTTCTATTGGAAATATGTCCTCATTGACTTGGTTGATTCTTTCAGATAATAAAATAGAAGGCATTATTCCTCTTTCTATTGGAGATATGTCCTCATTAACCCATTTGTATCTTTTTAATAACGCACTAATAGGCAACATTCCATGGAGCTCTTTAGGTGGACTATCAAAGCTATTAGATCTTGAGCTTGATTCAAACCAATTAAATGGAAGCATGCCATCTACTTTTGGTAATCTCTCATCCTTGGTTTTACTTTCTCTTAGCAATAACTATTTGAGTGGCACATTCTTGCTTTCTCAAATAGAAATTTGCACAAAGATTAGAAGCTTGGACCTTTCCAACAATTTCTTGACAATAGAAATCAACCCCAATTGGATCCCTAAATTTCAGCTTCAATCCTTGTATTTGAGTTCTTGTAATATGCATGGCGACTTCCCTGTTTTCATATCCACTCAATACATCATAAGCAATATAGACCTATCCAACAATTCTTTGAGTGGAAATATTCCAGAATGGTTGTGGGACCTTACATATTTTGAGAGACTCAATCTCTCATATAATCAATTTGGAGGACCATTGCCCTCTAAGTTCAGTGCATTTGATGCTCAATATGTGGACCTACATAGAAATAAGTTAGAAGGGAATATCTTTGTGCCACATCCTAATGTGCAGTTCTTTGACATGTCAGAGAATCAGTTTGAGGGCATCATTCAAAAAAATATGAACAAATATGGTCCTAGTCAACTCATATATTTGTCACTTGCAAACAATAGTATTAGTGGTATTTTTCCACATTCTATTTGTGGAGGTCCCCAATTGGAGGTTCTAGATTTGTCACATAACAAGTTTGCAGGTAATTTATTTGCAAGTTTTGGCAATTGCTCATCAACATTGAAGGTGTTGAATCTAGAAAACAATGATTTGGAAGGTGAGATCAAGAGCATGGTTTGTCTTCAAACATTAAAATTGGGAAATAATAGACTACAAGGTCTAATTCCATCATCACTTCAAAAGTGTAGCTCTTTGGAGATTCTTGATTTGGGATATAATAACATGCAAGGAAAAATCCCAAATTGGATAGACAAGTTGATTGATCTTCGAATTTTAGTATTGAGATCTAATAAATTCAAAGGTGAAATACCATCACAATTGGAAAAGCTACAACATCTTCAAGTCTTGATTTTGTCAAATAACAATTTGTCTGGAAATATTCCAAACAACTTGAGTAACTTGAAAGCAATGAAAAATCAAACAGAAAGCACAGATGTCTTTCAATATTCAAATTCAAGCTCAGTATCTTATTTAGATAAAATGGAAATAGTCAACAAAGGCCAATTTCTAGAGTATGAAAAATCTTTGGCAATGGTTTGATGTCTTGATCTCTCTGATAACAACTTCTCAGGTGATATTCCAGAAGACATTGGATTCCTCATTGGTCTAAAATTTCTTAATTTGTCAAGAAATCATCTCAGTGGAAAAATTCCTACTTCTTTTGGAAAGCTTGTGAAATTGGAGTCACTTGATATTTCAAGGAACAATCTTATGGGAGATATTCCTATAGAACTACAACTTCTCACATTTTTGAGTTATTTCAACATATCATACAATAAATTATCTGGTAGAATACCAACAGGAGGCCAATTTTCCACATTCAATGGTAGTTCATTTTCAAACAATGCACATCTTTGTGGACTTCAAATAAGCACAAATTGTTCCTCTTCTCTTTCTCCAAAGTTTACTTATGATGAAGATGTAAGTGAAGAAGAGTGGGATGAAGAGGTGTGGTGGGAAGTGGGAATTGGATTGAGCTTTGGATTTGGGTTTTCAATTGTTATTGGAGTATTATGTTTCAACAAAAAGTGTCATTTTAAATGCTTCAAGATCATGGATGAAGTTATTTTCATTATTGATCAAAATGTAAAAGAATTGTTTATTTAATAAAGTCATTTTCTTCCCCTTCCCCTTCCCCTTCCCCTCAAATATTCCCTCATATTCCCTTCTCTAAGTGTTGATGCATATGGATTTTATTATTGTTTTTATTTTGTTCTTATTGATAAAAAATGTTATTTTAAATATCGTATTGTATAGTACCTCCAAGTATAGCATGAAATTAAATAGATACTCAAAATTAATTCATTTGTCTATTTTACATGTGTCGCTTCTTTTGATTAAAGCTTAGTATGTATATCACTCCACATAAATATCTATTGTGTGACCATTTTTAAAAATAAAATTAATATTCGCATAAACAGATATGTTTTGTTCATTGTAAGTCATAGTAACAATCCAAAAGTTTGATATACAATGCAAAGAAACCAAAAATAAGAAAATTTAAGTGAATTTAATGACAATAATTAAAAGTCCTACTTATCAATGAAGCCAAATGAAATAAGATATGCATAACATTCAATTCCTCACAAGTGGCAAGAATTGATTTTTCTTTTTATTGAGAGAGATCATCAAAATTTATTAATTTCAAATATTTCATTCATTGTAAGTAATAGTAACAACCAAAAAGTTTGATATATAATGCAAAGAAACCAATTTTTTTTTTAAAGTAAATTTAATGACAATAATTAAAATTCCTACTTAGCAATGAAGCCAAATAAAATAAGAGATGCATAACACTCAATTTCTTACTTGGCAAGAATTGATTTATCTTTTTATTGAGATATATCATCAAAATTTGTTAGTTTCAAACTCTTCTTGTTCTATAAGTTGATAGGTGTACATGGTAGTTAAATTATAGTTCATATTATTTAATTTGAATATATGAGATGTGTTATTATCAATGCTTATTTTGTTTAGAAAATCTTTAGTACAAATTGCAATGGGGGAAAATGTGTGGGTGATGGATTTTGAATGAGGGTATGTACCTACACTTTCCCTCCTACTTTCATTAGGAAAAAGAGATCCCCTAGGGCAAGATTGACTTGCAACCCTTAGGTGAGTCAACCTTGAAGGAGAATCTTGTTGTTTTTCCTTATGACTTAGGATGGGGTAAATCAGCCCGAAATGCACTTTTGGGAGAAAAACTAAAAATAGTAAACAAACCCAATTATGCAATATAACATTTGAAACATCAATTTAAAACCTTTAACTATCAGAATCTGAAAAGTTTCAACATATCTAAAAAAATTATGATTTTATGCACCTATGACAAAAAGCTCCTATTGAGTGTCCTCTTGGCACTCATTCGCCCAAGGGAAAATGGGTCTTGCTAGGCCTTTCTGGAAATTCAAAATTATGATCTATAGCCTCTGATCTACTCTTCCATCCTATACCTTTCAATCTTCGCTCTTGGATATGGACCTGCAACAAAAACTATTTTTTTTGTGTTTGTTTGTATGGGGGTTTGCCTTGGTCAAACCCCAAGTTTGGTAATTAAACCTTGATGAAAAATATAGATCTAAAACCTAAAAGTGTGTGTAAGCCCTAATCTTAAGTGTGTCTAATATTGTTAAGAGTTATAATGCAAAGAAACCCTAAGTTCAAGTGTGTTAGAATAAGATCCCTAAATGAACTTGAATGATGAACATAAGATCTAATTAGGGAGAAGTCAAATCCCCTAATAGATCAAAAATCTGATTATACCTTGCTTTAAGCAGCTAGTAGAATGAAGATAGAAGATATGATCACTAGGAAACAAGCCATTAGATCAATGGAAATGGCTAGTTGCATGTCCCCAAACCTAGAATCCATCATGATCCACCATAGGCATCAATCTTCAACCATGAACAATGATCAAGATCAATCTTCACAAAATGAGCTTGAAGACTTGCAAAAACAATTAAAAATGTTTCTCCAACACTTCAACTTTTCTAGCTTGAATGTTCTCCTTGACCTTTAATGCTAATCTTGTCAATATCTCCTTACTCTTTTTCTCAACCTAGTGTAAAACGATGAAAAGACTAGGCTTTATAGGATTCCTTTATAATTCTTCGATTATTAAATCCTGAAAGCCAAAATTTGAAATTGGAATCTAGAACCTTAAAATGCCGCCAAAACTATGTTTTAAATTTTAATTTGGATCTTAAAGGGGACCCATTTTCCCAAGGCCGAATGGGTCCTAACCTAAATTGCTAGGATTTTTGAATTTTAAGGCATTAAATTAATTGAATGTACTTATTCAATGCATGTTGTAATATCATAAAATGTTTAAAAATAGGCTTTGGGATGCATAATAAAGGGTTTTAGGGGCATATTTATGAAGGATAAAAATGCATAAAATTGAAATCACTAAAATAGGTCCAAATTAAGTGTGAAATCGTACTATCATATAGGAGTACAATTTACTACACTATATTTAGCCCCCACTTTAGAGGCCATATGACACTACGTGCATATGCAAGCTAAAGAACTTAAATCATACTATAAAAAGGATACTCATGTGGATTTTTGCAAATGGGGAGAATGAATCCCCCATTTTAGTCATCTGCAAAACCACAATGTTAGGAACCATATCCTGCAAAAATGATTTGTTAGTTGTCCAAAATCAAACTTCTATAGAGAATCGAATTTGAGGGTAGATGTATGCCCCCTGATTTCACTTGCTTTATGGAGGTGAAATCAAGGTAGCAATCTGACCACATCAAATTGCTTTTCTTGCTGATGTGAATGCCTAAAATAGGGTATTGAGTCTACAAGACCACTATTGATAGATGTTGAATAAAGTCGAGGACAGAATGAAAAATCTAACGCAACAAATGATATCAAAAATGGAGTTCTCTAGCCCCCATTATGATGATTTAAAATAATGTACTTAGAATAAAATATGCTTTCTTTAATAAAGTCTAGTATATATGAGTGAAAATGACATTTCTTACTATCATTTTGACATTTACCTTTTGAGAATTTACCTTGTTGCAAAGTGATTAAAAATGTTGAGCAAATAACCATATAAGGGCCTCCTAGACTAACCATTTTGAGGGACATGGTGGCATCTGGTGTACTCCGGGATACGATGTCCATTGTTCTCTGCTTTATCTTTAAATTTTTGCTTTTGTATAATTTTTTATGTATTTCTAGAAGGTTTTAGGACCCCTTCCAAAAATGTCGCAAAGCGTCTTGTTATTTCACAAAGCATCCCAAAATGGCTAAATTCTTTAGGACCCCCCCCATCCAAAATTGGCCCAAGTGTCCAATTTTGGCCCAAGTTTCCTAGATAAACTTTAATTTATTTTTAAGTGATTGATGATTGGTTTTATGCATGTTATTTACAAAATATTTCTCCTTTTCTAGGTTCCAACTTGCGCACATCAGCATTTAGGAGGTAGGTTGTTTACATTTCTCCCAGAGCAGGTTACCTAGCTAACCGCAGACGAGATAGATATTTTTTGTGAGACTAGATTTTTTTGGATCTATACTATGTCACCATTGAGATATCATGATGATATGTTGATGGCACTAGTGGAGAGATGGGACATAGACACTTCTACATTCCATCTACCATCTAGAGAGATGATGATGACACTTGAGGATATTCACCATATCTTTAGACTACCCATCTAGGGTGAGATCATCCACATTGAGGAGGATTGTTTCCACACACAAATGCAACATGATATTAATTATTGTACCAATCAACCCATTATGCTAGTGAAGATTGGGGCATGCATGCAACTCAAGTGGCTTCTACATGCACACTCACCATTGATGTGACATATTATGGTTGTTACTATGGAATTAGCTCTTTTTCTAGATGGATGAGTTGCACACCTAGATGGTGGCCTCGTTCACACTATTCACGAGATGGAGTGGCATCTAACTATGTATGCATGGGGTTGCAATATGTTAGTTCACCTTTACTATGATCTTCAATGATTTATGTATAGAGATCTGGATGTATATTACATTGTACACTCCTATAGGTGTGGGCCTTCAAGCATATCACATGTATTAGGCCTACAAGTTATTTGATAGTAGCAACCGTGGGGTGCCCATGAGCTTTTAGCTATACTCTAAGATGATCCTATGAGTTTAGAGATCTATTCAATTGGAGGATTTAGTTTGATTATCTAGAGGATGAGGAGGTAGTATGGAGGACCTACCTCACTACACCCCAATGGCTAGATCATACACATCAGCTTGTCAGGATGCAGTAGGATAGGTTGTTGCTAGGTTAGGAGTATGACTATATAGTGATACAATTTTACTATGATCAGGTTATGAGATGGTTTGGACATATTTAGGTAACACCGAGGTTGTGACCTACATACCCTAGATCAACATAGAGTGGCTCCATACCTGGAGACATTCAACATCCCATGGTGAATGATGTGTACTTCAATGACTCAGATGACGAGGACCATGATATGCCCCTAACATCAGCCCTAGAGATGACATAGGAACCACTATAGCCTACAAGCATTGGTGGGTGAGGTCTCAATCGACACATGTCTTCCCTTATGATCATCCCATAGAATACATTGGACCTCTTCTAGATCGAGGGGATGAGTGAGAGGAGGTGGTCGATGGAGATGTAGAGGAGGATGATAGATCATATGACTTAGGGGATGAGGATGAGGAGGATCTAGAGTCGATGAGTGATAATTTTGATGAGTTGGATGAGGCCATAGATGCCCCTGAGGAGAGATAAATATCTCACTCATGGGCCACCCAGGCATAGTCAGTAATTGCAGCAAGCATTAGCATTCAAGAGCGTGGGGAGGCTAGCCATATTGCACCTTTCATGCTTCATGCACACGAGGGGTCCATTGTCCCACAATGAGACCCTAAGTGGTGAGCTAGAGATCTAGATAATTATATGTTATTATGTTTTTAAGGTTATATATATATATATATATATATATATATATATATCATGGAATGTTCTAATATTCTTTATGATTATCCTCATGTAGTGTGCACCTAGGAGTGGCGAGACTTCTATCATTGAGTCACTATGTAGATGAGCCCTTCCTTGGCCCCAGATATGGACATATAAGTGGAGCATATGCCACCACCTAGCATGAGGAATCATGCTAACCTTTTTTGAGTCCTACGTGAGATTGAGGACTACATACGAGGTGGCCATGAGGTGTGCTAATCTATCCGTCATTGGGGAGGAGAAAGCAAGAGGTGAGCTTGCACAACTACATATTTTATTCGAGGAGCTTTGAGCTTCCCAATTTTCGACCGATAGCAAGGCACCTGCCTTCATGAGGTCGGAACTCATCAGGTTATAGGGAGAGATCACTAGATTTTAGGCTAAGAGAGATCACATCAATGAAGAGCATGTGGTGACTATGGTATGGGGGGGATTGTGTTAGGTGAAGCATGGGGCCTACAAGAGCAGATGAGCTATATTAGTAGATCATGATCCACCGTCTCATGGCAGGCACCACCAAAGGCCCTAAGGATTCTGGTAGTCATAGGCCTCACTAGCATTATTGTATATGATATTGCATGTATATGAACTCTTCATGATATTATTGTGAACCCCTAAACCTGAAAATGCACAAGACAACAAACACGGTTAGATGTTAGATTCAAATTCATGTACACAAGCATGAGAGATTCCCCATGAAATCCATCTATTTAAACTAACTATTAGGAAATGAAGAACAAACTCAAATGACATGAAAGTAAATCCTAATCTAGCCAATAGATTGATGATCCCATGGGGGAATTGGTGCCAATGGAGTGTTGCAATGAATATGATCTAGAAATGGTCAAATCTCCAAAGAGATTTGAGCATAACCTTGATACAAATGTGAAAAAATGGTGAATGCTTGGGTGAAATGAGCAAAATTAGTTCTCAATTGAAGAGAGTAACTTTGCATGGAGATTGTGGATGAAGATGAAGTTGAGTATAGTAAGTTTACTCAAATTGTGGATGATAGAATGAGAAGAAGAGTCTCATTTATAGATTCCCAAATTGGAAGAATGAGGGATTTGGATGAATGTGGAATAAAAGACCAACCAATGAGAAGAGGCCACTTGTCCACATGTGATTGGAGGAGGAATGAGCACATTTTGGTCAATGTGCATGATAAATGCCATTGGATTCAAATTTGAATTTTGAATGTGACATGTTGGAGGGAGAAAGAAAATGGAGTTAATATCACTTGGCTCAATGCACAAGGACATGTAAGAGGCATTGAATGTCTTATTGGAAGGACCAAGTCCACTTGGCCTTTTTGAATTCAAATGAGAGAATATTCCCTTTGGATGCTTTGTGAGGGAAAATAAAGAAATAAATAAATCAAAGTAATTGATTTATTGTGCAACTTGCATTCTCTAGAGGATTTTAATGATTGAGATTAAATTAATCAAGATTTGATCAATTTAATGAGAGATTAGATGATTTGACCATTTTGACTTAGATTTTAGGATTGATTTAAATCAAAATGAGAGGAAGGGTTTTATTAAATAAATGATTTGAATTATTTAACTAAGGATGAATATGTTAGATTAAATCAAATAAGGTTTAATTTATTTAATTTAATAAGAAGACTTTAGGGATTTAATCAAATAAAATGAATTATTTAATTAAACAGAAAGGTAAGGTTAATTAAATTAAATTCATTAATTTAATCAAAGGAGGTGATAGACTTAATCAGATGAATAATGATTAAGAGACAAAATGTATGATTCAGAAATAAATGATGTTAGTAATCAAGATCAAGTGTGTTGAACAACATTTGTACATTTTCCATGTCTACAATTATATATGACCATTTTATGTTTGTTTTGATTTAGATTGCAATGTGTCTATTAAATAATATTTTGCAATAGTATTTAATAAATGTCTCCAAGATCTAAATTTAATGTGATCTAACCTAAACATCTAAGTTTATATTAGATACTATATTTTGATTAAGTGTTATGTGTTAAACTAAAATGAACTTAAGATCTAATTAATAGATTAAATACGTGTAATGATCTAATTTAACACAACACACATGATTTTTGAATAGTATGTAATAATAACGTAATAATTCAACATAATGAACAATTACTCTACAAAATTCAAGACACAAAAGGAATTTTTGTCAAGAATGAAGCAGTGCGAGATAAAATAAAAAACCATCTACTAAATCTAACAACATGCTTTAATACACATACTATTCAAAGGAAATGTTATCTATGTAATATATGCACAAATTCACAATGTTGATAGGTTCTTTGAGAGGTGTTTCATCTATTTTTGTTAATGTATATGCACTAGACCCATAGCTTTCATCAATTACATAGGGTTCTAACTAATTTAGACTAAAAAGAAAAATTTCACCTGGAGCAGCATTAACATTACGTTGATTTTCATATAACACCAAATCACCTTTGTTAAATGAGTGACGAATGACATTATTATTGTAGCTTTGTTGCATTCTTTTGGAATAGGCTTGAAGATGCTCAAGAGCGTTGATGCACTGTTCATCAAGCATTTCAATTTGTTGTAATCATTTTTCTTTATACATAGTGTTATCAATAAGCCCTCTAGGAGAAATCCTTAGTGAAGGGATTTCTAATTCTAAAGGCATTATTGTATCAATGCCATAAAAAAGGTTATAAGGTGTGTTTCCTATAGGTGTTTGAATAATAGTGCAATAAGCCCACAATGAATAAGATAACTGAGTGTGTCAGTCCTTATTGTGTTTGCTTATTGTTTTTCTTAGGACTTGTTCGAGAGTTTTATTAATTGATTCAGCTTGACCATTAGATTGTGGGTAATAAGGAATTGAGAAACGATGTTGAATGTGGGATGTTTCCAAAACTTCTTCACATCATTGTTCTTAAATGGGGTTCCATTTTCTGAAACTAATGTGGAAGGAAGACCAAAGTGAGCAATAATGTGTTCCAATATGAAATGACAAATTGCATCAACTGTTATAAAATGAAGAGGGATGGCTTCTACCCATTTCGTGAAATAAATTATTGCGGTAATTATTCATGTGTGTCTCTAAGAAGAGGGAGGAGATATATTTCCAATAAGGTCCAAACCCCACACTGAGAATGGCCAAATAGGAACTTGGACATGATTTTTTGGAAGAAGGAGCATGGATCAAATCGTTATGTTCTTGACATTTGTGACATTTCTTAATATACTCAAAAAAATATTGTTCCATATGTCTCCAATAATATTCCATGCAGATTAATTTTTGAACTAATGATCTTCCTCTAAAATGTCCCCCACAAGCCTTGGCATGAGCTTCATCAAGGGCTATAGGCATTTCCTATTGTTTAAGACATCTAAGAAAAATACCATCAAAGGATTTTCTATATAAAACATCTTCTAGGATGACATATCAATTAACAAGTTTTTGAATACGAGCTCTAGTGTTCTTAATTGTTGGTTCAAGAAAGGTACCTTCTTTTTAGTAGTTGAATTTTTGTGTGTACCTTTCAAGAGAGGCTTCAATATTGGTCACTAATGCTTCTTTCATTTTTTCATCTATTGATAGTTTGAGAATTGTGTGAATGCCAAACATAAAATCCATATAAGGATCATTAGGAGATACAAGGGAAGCAACACTTGCCATTGTATTTGCATGTTGATTATCCTTTTGAGGAATATTATCAATGGTATATGATTCAAAGTGTTCCAGCAATTTCATTGTGAGATTATTATATTGAACTAGTTTGTTGTGTTTTGCTTGATAGGACCCATTTATTTGTTTAATGACCAATTGAGAATCACCAAATATGGAAATTTGTTGGACACCTAAGGATAATGATGCACGTATTCCAAAAATTAAGGCTTCATACTCTGCAGTTTTATTTGTACATAGGAATTTTAGACAGTATGATAAAGGGATAGGCTTTCCTAAAGGAAGAATTATTATAACCCCTACTCTAGATCCAATTCGAAAATTAGAACTATCAAAGTATTCGACAGTTAGAACTATCAAAGTACAATTCCCATGTTTCCTTTTCAATAGTCAACACACTTTCATCAGGGAATGAGTCCATATTAGTTAATTTTAATGGAGAAAGAGCGTCAGCTAAATGGTCAGTTAAGGCATGTCCTTTGATTGCCTTTTGAGATATAAATTTAAGATCAAACTCAGTTAACAACATAACCAATTTAGCTAAGCGTCTTGATAAGTCTGTTTTAGCAAAAAGATGTTTTAGAGGATCAAACTTTGTAACCACATGAATTTTTGTGTTTAATAAATAATGTCTCAATTTACTAGTAGAAAACACAAGAGCCAAACATTGTTTTTTCTATCATTGTATATCTAATTTCATAATCAATTAGAGTTTGACTAATGTAATAAATAAGATGTTCTTTGCTATTATCATCTTGTTGAGCCAAAAATGTTGCTAAAGCATGGGATGATAGTGATATATAAAGGATAAATGGTTTTTCTTGCATGGAGGATTGTAAAACAGGAGGTGTGGCTAGGTACTCTTTCAAACTTTCAAAATCTTGTTTACAATCCTCATTCCATTTAAATTTTGATTCCTTCTTAAGAATTTGTGTAAAGGGTAAGGTCTGACCCCCCAAAGATGCCACAAAACAACAAATAGCTTGAATCCTTCCTTGTAAAGTACATAACTGATAAATGTTCTTCAAAGGTGACATGTTAATGATAGCATCAATTTTCTTTGTTTCCACCTCAATGCCTCTATGGGATACTATAAAACCTAATATTTTTCCACTATCCACACCAAAGACACGCCTTTTCGGATTCAATCTCATGTTGTACTTGCACATTCTTTCAAAGATCTTTCAAAGGATTTTATCTCTCCTTCTCTCCCCCTATCCTTAAATTTCTCTCCCTCTATCTACGTATCTCTATCCTTTTCCATTTCTCTCTCTATATATATATGTGTGTGTGTGTGTGTGTGTGTGTTTGTGTGTACCCTTCTCTCTCCCTTTCTTCTTGCCTTCTATCTTTCCCAAATTAGATCTATCTCTAGATATATCTCTCTATTTCTATTCATATCTCTCCCCCTCTCTCCTCTCCAAGTATTGCTCCCTCTTTCCATATCTCTCCACTTCTCATCTCCTCTCTATATTTCTCCTCCTCCCTCTCCCTTCCTCTATCTATTTATATGTAGCTCTCTTCCTCTCTATCTCTATCTTCATATCTCTCTCACTCATATACGCACACACACTCCCTATTTTTTCCTCCCTATATCTATCTCTCTATCTCCCCCCTCTCTCTACCTCTCTCCCTCTTTCTCTATTAATTATCTCTATCACCTCCTTTATCTCCCACTCTTTCCCCCTCTATCTCTATCTCACTATATTTAGATCTCTCTCTCTCTCTCTCTCTCTCTCTCTCTCTCTCTCTATATATATATATATATATATATATATCCCTATCTCCCCTCTTATCTCTCTCCCTCTTTACCTATCTCTATCCATTTATCTACATCTATATCTATATCTCCCCCTCTCTCTTTCCCTCTCCCCCTCTATATCTCTTTATCTATCTCTATCACTCTATCTCTCCATATATATATGTTCCTCTCCCTCTCCCTCTCCCTCTCCCTATATATCTATCAATATATTCCTCTCTATCTCCCTCTCTCTTTATTCCTACCTCCCTATCTCTATATTTTTCCCCACCTCTACCTCTCTCTATCTCTCTATCTATTTCTCTCCCTCTCCCTCTATCTTCATCTCTACCTCTATATTTATCTCTATATGTGCATCCATCTCTCCCTCTCTCATTCTCTCTCTCATCTCTATATATTTATCTCTTCCATCTCTTTGTATCCCTCTCTCCTCTCTCACTTTATCTCTCCATCTCCATCTCCCTCTCTGTGTTGCAAGTATGATGGTGTTGTCATTGATGTCAACAAGAATTCTATTGTACTATTTTTTCATTAATGTCAACTATGTGTTAAGGAATTAGTTGTGTGATGAAGATGTTGAGGATATTGAGAAAATTGTGCAAAAGATAAAACAAGTTGTTGCAGGTAGTGCATGTGTAGCTGACTTTGAGGAAGTGTTGTGAGTACATGGAGCTATATTTTTTTTGCAAATGTCTAAAGATGAGTTGGAATGAATTAATGAGCCGAGATGGTGTCTCTAGTACTTGGTTTCCAAGTGCTTTTGAGAAAATTTGATAAACAAAGAAGACAATGTTGTGCAAGTGTTCAGAATGTGCTCTGGTATTGTGTTCCACATTTCTTCTATGTTGAGGCTATGCCTATGTAGATTTGATATGTTGTTAGAGGTTGTTAGAGGTTGCTATCTTCAGAATTTAGGTTTTTGGATCATTGTACAGAGTGAGATATTTTCACCAATGTGTGAACCAACCTTTTAGTGATGTTTTCTATGGCCTAGGAGAAATGTATTTGCTCCTCGTTTCTCCATAGTTTCACTTCAGGTTGTGCAGATCTAGGAAGTTTCTTATATTATTTGTATCTTTCTATATTCAAGGTTTTACTTGATTTGGTACAATACATAGAGAGTTTCATATGTCAATGTGTGAATAAGGTTTATCAGTTGTTCTAAGTTGAAGTATTTGTATAATACGAGTTTGGATGAAGTGATTGATGAATCTTAGGTGGTTCAAATATTATTAACTTGAGAATCAAAAGTATTTTAGTGATATTAACTTGTCAAAAAAGATTGCCTCCATATTTTTGATTTGGGCATTTAAAATTGAACAAAGCATGCGAGTGTGAGCACGACATATTGTGGAGGTTTTCCCCTTTATTTTTCAACAAAGGTTGTGTAAACGACGGGATATGTTAGCTCGCTATTGTTTATCTTAGAGGGCCTGCCTTGTGGGAAAAAGTAATCACCCAAGGGAATGACCCAACTGGTATATAAGTGTGGATATTGGAACAAAGGCCAATATCACGAGGATTATTCTGACGATATGGACAGCAATGGACTCTCGCCAATGTTGGATAATCCCCCACGAACGGAATGCCCGAATTAGAACCCCTTGTTTAGAAAAAGGCCAAAACCTTGTCTATCTTGTTGGTGCAAAAGGTCATGTCCTTTGAAGCCGCCCCACGTAACATGCGGTCTTGTTGTGGAAATGGAAAGTATGCCATGGGAGATTCATGGGTACTAATGCTTGGCTGACCTGAATAAGTGAGTGTCATGGAGGGGAGCCAGTGTGGTCAAGCATTTAGCCATTCACACAAGATATGCGCAACTAGATTTATCCAAGTGGGAACCCAACAAGATATTGCCTCATCACCCTAGGATTGTAAAAGTGCTTGGAAGAAATACATTGCTTGGCTCTTGAAAATATTTGAAAACAAACATTCACAAAAGACCTTCAAATTTCAAACCCCTTGTGAGAAATAAATACTCTTGACGAATTTAGCCACTCTTGCTTTCCCTAGGGATCACATTCCTAGAGGTTTCTAGGTGCACAAATTCTACCGTCATTTGTTTTCAACAAGGTTAAACATAAGAAAATTTTGCCCTATTTTCCTTGATTTCCACACAATGGACCTTGTGGGATGAGAATGAAAGTGGGAAATTAGATACATAGTTTGAAAAGCATAATCAAGAAAGTGTGTGTGGTAAAAAAAATCGAACCTAAGCAAGATAAAAGATAATTGAACCACACATGTGTTTGTTCTCTTTTGGGTCATATGGTTTTCATGCAAACATTGGTCTTTTGGTTTGAATTACTTCTAGGGAAAAGCATGTTCTTCATCACCTTGGTCTTGTAAGTAAGTCCTCTTAGGGTCATCTAGGATCAAAATCATCACTTCATCCCTCCAAAAATCAATCAAATTTCCATCTCACCAACAACTTTTGGAACCTTGGAAATATTTTTTATGCTAGACTTTTGGAAAATCATAATCACCTTGTTTGACTTAATGCACCTAGTCAAATTATCAATCTTCTTGAACAAATTTACCTCTAGGATAACACAACTTCCTGAGGTCTACTAGTTCATGATCACTTTCATTGGCTTACCACACTTAGCCAATTCATTCTCTTATGCGAGTTTTCCCTAGGATAACACAACTTCCTTGGGTTTACAAGTTCACCATCATGTTGTTTGGCTTAACGCACTTAGTCAAACTATCACCAATCAAAATCAAACCAATTCCTAAAGTCTAGCATTGATCCAAAGTTCCTAAAACGTTCAAACACCCATATCACTCACTCTTTCATCTTTCATCTCATCATTGGTCCTAAACACCTTAGATTTTCACTCTCGCAACAAGGTCAAAACACAAGAGGAACATGGAATATAAAATTGATCCATCTATCATGAGTAATCCAAGTCAACCAAACTATCCAAGTCTCGCAATGCCAATTAATTATCAAAACTCATATTTAGACATGGCATCATTATCTTGTCCAAACCTAAAAAGTACAACAAATGTGAGTATGCCCAATCTAAAGTTTGGAACACCTTTCCCAATGATAGATTTAAATCCAAGTCCAAATCTGCAAATCTATCAACCCAACTCTCAATGCATGAGTTTTCCAAACAACATTATTCCACCAAATCCATACATGCCAAGTGCAACTTTACCAAACATGACCATCCCTAGTCCACACTTGGTGAATTTTGGGATAGATATGCTTGCAAATCCCCCTAATGTTGTTCAAAATCCTAGCAATATATTGGCAACTCCATATGTTGATTCAAGTCAAGGTAACACCATACAAAATCAAAGTTACCTAAATCAAGGCAATATGATTCTCAACCACAAAAATGTTCAAAGTCAATCTATCATGCCGAATCAAAACATCACACCAAATCATCCCATTTTGCCATCGATATCGCAACAGCGGGTGGAAAACATCCAAAACAATCCCAACAATCAACACCATCCCCAACCCACCACCACCACCACCACCATCACCAAAACACAACATGGCCAATTCATTCTCCATCATGTTGCAAGCTGCTCAAGAAGCTTCCCGTAAAAAGGCACTCCAAAACCAACAGGCTGCACAACTAGCTGCTCAGCAAGCACAAGCGGCTCAAGTAGCCCAACAAGCTCAAGCCCAGCACCAAGCTGAATAGGAGCAAACACAATTCAAGGCACTATTGCAAGCAATCCATCAACAATCAGCTCAACAACAAGCCAAACAAAAAGCATTGTTGGTACAACAGCAGTGCGACCAACAACAAGCATTGTTGGCTCAGCAAAAAATGCAGGCCTTACTCCCACAACAAAGCTTGCAACTGATTCCCACAACAATCATGCAAAATTATGATCAAAATCCTTTGACCAATGATAATTTTGAAAATGTCTCTACATCACCTAATGAGTTAGAGGACATATCTCAAGATTTTTCCCCAAAACATGAACAACATCTTTCACCAAGGTCTAGAAATGATCCTTTCCAAAACATATGGCCATCCTTTGACCTCATGACATTTGAGAATCTTCCTATGCCTAATGAATATATCCAAGAAATAAATACATTCTTTGAAATTGACCCATGTCAAGAACTTGATCCAAAGCATGTCGAAAGCAATTCCGAAATCATTCAAAATCGAGAATTTGTATCTCCAAGCTACTACAATGATATAATGGGAACTCTCCTATCCATACAAGATGACCACATCCACATAGAACATACTCCTCCATCTACCCATGAGATGCTTTCTTTGGACGGACACGTAGATGATCTTCATTCAAAACAATAGTCTCATACTCTTGAAATAATTACCAAGGAACAAGAGTCTCTTACTCTTAACATTTGTACACAAGACCAAGATGTAGAAATATCTTTTGAAAACATATCAAAAGCAAATCACGAAGAAGGCTCCTACATAAGTCATGAATTAGAAACATCATGTGAAATCATATCAAGAATGAATCATGAGGAAGACTTTTGTGTGGACATTGAAGCATCAACACTTCTTGAAGAAGCACTACAATCTAATATCTCACAAGATCAAGCTAAAGATATCAATTAGGCATTCATCCCACATATGGAGGATCCCGTCACTTATAAAGTTGAATCACTTACCTTTGTAAGGGAAAATCATCTTATCAATGAAAGAGCTATGACATTTGAAGATCCGCCACAGAGCAAAAAAGGAGAAACACCTTGTTTCCAAGGTAAATCATATCCTATGGCAAATAAATTTTTTCAGCAGATGAATTATCAAGGCAGAGGATTAGGCCTACATGAACAGAGTATCCTAGAACCAGTGCAGATTTTTGGCAATCCTAAACGTCAAGGCCTTGGTTATTCAACAATCAAGGGATCTCAACATATCAGGGATACTTCCAGAAAACTGGGGGCAACTTCGTCTCGAGCAAACGTCAACATAGGGAGCACGAAGAATCTTTATGATGAAACCAATGCCAATACTACGACCCGCCACGTCATGAATCTTCATCCACCCATCACCCCATCCACAAATTGGGATCAATGTCAAAAGAAAGACTTGAATCGAAGCATGAAGAATGCTACCAAGGAAATCGAAGCTAAGAAGCATGAAGGACAAATCAAATACATATGGATACCAAAGAATGCAAAGAAATACTATCCCTATCAAACTCCATTAGTCAAAGAAACTATGGGGAAAAATAAACAAGGGAAAAGTATCCATCAAATATTTCCACAAAGGAAAAAGCAAGCTTTTCAAGCAACATACAAAGTGTATCAAGCGGTTGGTCCTAATTCCATGCACACTTCCATAACCACCCATCATTGCTCATCTTCCCAAGTTTGGAAAGTCAAATGCTCCAAACTTTCAACCAATCCATCTTTTACTCCTAAACACACTCCATCCACGCCTCCACACATGATATCCAATTCTCACACTAACCATGTATTGGCAATGACCCTTCATCATAAGGATTCAAAAGGCACTCTATTGCGATGTGCGTACAAAGACATAGTTAACTCCAGTATTAGCAAAGCAGATCAGGGATCTCAAAAGTTGCATTCAAGTGCATGTATCTTGGCAAAGCAACTTCTTCAAGCAGGATATCGATGGCACGTTATGATAGAAGCATCAACATCAACACCACTAGGCGGTTCAACATCAGTTTAAAATCTCTCAAAAAATACAAAAAAGTCCTGAAAAAATGGTTACCTTGATGAAAACCTGGCAAACAGGCGTCTTGGTGACAACAAAAAAAAATTAAGAAAAAATCAAAAAATACAAAAAATCCAAAAAAATCAGAAAGAGGATTGAAAACAGTAAAGAGAAAAATCGTCCTCTAGCGAAAACCATTTCGGTGGCGCTTTGGACAGGTACCATGATGAAAACCTGGCAAACAGGCATCATGTGTAGAATCGAGCATCTACGTGCGCCAGTTCAGGAGAAAGCATCTTATCACATCCATAATAAAGCTAGCATTCCGGCCATATCATTTGTTCATCCATGAACCATTTATCCAGCCCATTTTTATCCATCTGCATCCAAGGTCCAAGTTACCTTGATCTTGATAAAATTTTGGAGCACACTCTACACTTGTTTATGGTAAACATCTTGGCATGGGTCATTTTCATTGATCCTATTCTATCCAGCGTTATCTGAGCCTCAAAGCATTATCCGAATGAGAATCCTCTATTTGAACACCCTTATCTTATCGCAAGATAATTCATATCTAAGAATCTACCCATGGTCGTTCAAACATTGCTAGACACTGGGGGGCAGGTATTTTCATCTTGCTTCGAGAATAAATCTTGATGTATATCATCCAACTTATGAAGTGATCCGATCATTGGAAAACGTGAAATCAAATTGGTTAAAGCATTTGTGAGCCAAAAATTCAAATCACTAGCCCATGGCATGTTTTGATGAGATGATGTTCTTTACCAAGCTTTATCTTTCATCGAACATCAATCCAAACAATCAATATCAGTTGCATCTAATGTGTACTTCAATGTCACATCAAATCATCAAAGCTATTGTGTTCCAAATCAAGCTTCATCCTTGATCAATCGAATCCAATCAATCATCACCTTGTTTGACTTAACACACTTAGTCAAACTATCATCTTGTGCACGAGTTTACTCCAGGATAACACAACTTCCTTGGGTTTACAAGTTCATTATCATCTTTGTTTGGCTTAACACACTTAGTCAAATTATCAAATCCATAATCACCTCATTTGGCTTAACACACCTAGCCAAATTATCCTTTTTGTACAAGTTTACTCTGGGATAACACAACTTCCTGGAATTTACAAGTGCATTATCATCTTTTTTTGACTTAACACACTTAGTCAAACTAATCAATCCATCAATCTGATTGATCAACATTAAGCTTAGTTTTCAACAAAATCCTAAAACAGAGCATTGATATCGTCATGCATTATCCAAATCGTCAAAATCATGCGAAAAACTTAAAAACATTCAAAAAATTCATCAAAAAACTCAAAACATTTGAAAAATCAAAAATCAAAAACATCCAAATCATTCAAAAATCCAAAAACATGTCTAAATATCGAATAATCTTCAAAATTCATTGAGTCTTGTCAGTTTTCACCTTGTCGAACTACATCGTCTCTGAGCTTGAACGTAGGCAAGGTTGATCTTTGATCATCCCCCGAGACGGTTAGGTCAATCCTTTAGGCGTCCATCGCATTGGCAATCCGTTTGCCCATCTAGTCTGCATCTAGGGTCAGTCCCTTAGGCATCTGTTGCATTGGCAATCTGTTTGCCCATCTAGTCTGCATCTAGGGTCAGTCTCGTAAGCGTCCGTCGCATTGGCAATCCGTTTGCCCATCTAGTCTGTATCTTAAGTCAGTCCTTTAAGCAATAAAATGGCAATCCATTTGCCCATCTTTCTCATCAGCAATCAGGTCAATTGTTTTCCGAACTACGTCGTCTCTGAGCTTAAACGTAGGCAAGGCCATCCTTGATTGGCCCCCGAGACACAAAATCCAAAAACATTGAAAAATGTGAAAATACCAAAAAATAGCCTCAAAATATTTGAAAAACCCAAAACAGTGCATCCATTTCATCTCGCTTTCACCTGTGATCGTCTCACTCATAATAAGTCAATCGTCGTTGTCAGCCTTTGGTGAGTCAGTCAGAAGCAAGTTTAGCAGGTTCCAAAGTGAACACTCTAATCGTCAAAGTCTTGGAAGTCTAAGTCAGTAAGCAAGCAAGTTGGTCAACTCGGAGTATCAATAGCTTATCACCCAATCAGTCCCACCAAAACTCTGATCACTACATGTCCTAGGATGAAGCTTTCTTGCGATGGACATAAGCATCAGGTACCCCTCATAGTAGTTTAGCCCTGGCTAGCGGTATGAAGAACATTAGCTTGTTTGTTTACTTTATCTTGGTCTTTTTTAGACTTATCTTATTTTGCGCTCATTTCAAGGACCTCTCGATGATGCCTAAACAAAACAGGTTTAGAGAGAAAGGAATGGGGCAATGATCATTATCTTTTTATTTGTTGTGCTTGTTGGATACTCTTGTAAAATAACTTGGCGAATACTTGCTTTGTTGGGTCCATCCTAGCAAGGTTTTCGTATGTCAAGTGTGAATAAGAGCACTCTTATCTGATTGTCAAGTCAGAGTCCATCACACTAGGTACAACGCCATCTTGGTCCTTTATACCTTGATGCACCGTACCTATGTGTGTTATCAAACATAAAGCAATTGACCCTTTGAAAATCCCAACTCCTAGCAATGCAAATCATCATCATCATCGGTAATAATGTGAACTTGTGTGGATCCTCCTTCCATCCATCTTATTCTTCTTATTCTTCTATCTCTACTAACATTTCTATCTAAAATCGGTGCGTTGTATCAAAATATACACGAGGCTACCCATGGCCGATGACTGTCTATACATCATCAGAATTGTCTACATCAAAGAATTATCTTACGTCCTTTGATCAATAGAACCACTCCTCTCGCATTTTATCGCGATCTCGATCGGAAAATCGTACATTTTCGTTCGATCTCTCGAGAGGGCAGTATACCAACGTAATCCTTCTCGCTGGGGCAATAGTGGGGCATCTGAAAAATCGATAAAATTTTGAACTTTGATTACAACCGTTATTCTTTGAATCAATGCAACAAGTACATTGCTTCAAAGAGGGGCAAAATGTAGACATGGAAAATATACATTTCCAGTTTAACACACTTGATCCTGATTACTAACATCATTTCTTTCTGAATCATACATTTTGTCACTTAATCATTATTCATCTGATTAAGTCTATCGCCCCCTTTGATTAAATTAATCAATTTAATTTAATTAACCTTACATTTTTGTTTAATTAAATAAATCATTTTATTTGATTAAATTCTCTAAAGTCCTCTTATTAAATTAAATAAATTAAACCTTATTTGATTTAATCTAACATATTTCTCTTTGAGTTAAATAAATCAAATCATTTATTTAATAAATCATTTCCTCTCAATTTGATTTAAATCAATTCATAAATTTAAGTCTAAATTGTCACATCTCCTAATTCCTCATTAAATTGATCAAAATCTTGATTAAATTAATCTCAATCACTAAAATTATCTAGAGAATGCAACTTGCACAATAAATCAGTTACTTTGATTTATTAATTCATCTATTTTCCCTCACAAAGCATCAAAAGAGAATATTCCATCATTTGAATTCAAAAAGGCCAAGTGGACTTGGTCCTTCCAACAAGGCATTCAATGCCTCTTACATGTCCTTGTGCATTGAGCCAAGTGACATTAACTTCATTTCTCTTTCCCTCTCACATGTCACATTCAAATTTTAAATTTGAATCCAAGGGCATTTATCATGCACATTGACCAAAATGTGCTCATTCCTCAACCATTCACATCTTGACAAGTGGCACTTGGCCATTGGGTGTTGAATGATCCCACATTCATCCAAATACCTCATTCTTCCAATTTGAGAATCTATAAATGAGAGACTCTTCCTCTCATTCTAACATCCACAATTTGAGTAAACTTACTATACTCAAATCCATCTTCAAGCATATCTAGTTTCATCTATTTTCATCAAATCCATAGCTAGGTTATGCAGGAATTCAACCAACAAAGTGGATCAATCTTCAACAAATCATCAACAATCACACAAAGGAGTTGGGAAAGGGCCAATTGCAACACTTCATTGGCACCAATTCCCCCATGGGATCTCTAGTTTGCTCACTTAATTAGGATTTACATGCTATTTCGTATATTATTCTTCATTTTTTCCTATTTTAAGTTTTGTAAATGGATTTCATGGGGAATCCTTGTTTTACCTTGCATATGATCTAATATCATGTTTGTTTGCTTTGTTTATGCAGGTATCAAATTGGGGTTCACAATTGTGCAAAAGAGAAAACAAGTTGTTGCAGGTAGTGTATGTGTAGCTGACTTTGAGGAAGTGTTGTAAGTACATGGAGCTATATTTTTTTTGCAAATGTCTAAAGATGAGTTGGAATGAATTAATGAGCCGAGATGGTGTCTCTAGTACTTGGTTTCCAAGTGCTTTTGAGAAAATTTGATAAACAGAGAAGACAATGTTGTGCAAGTGTTCAAAATGTGCTCTAGTATTGTGTTCCACATTTCTTCTATGTTGAGGCTATGCCTATGTAGATTTGATATGTTGTTAGAGGTTGTTAGAGGTTGCTATCTTCAGAATTTAGGTTTTTGGATCATTGTACAGAGTGAGATATTTTCACCAATGTGTGAACCAACCTTTCAGTGATGTTTTCTATGGCCTAGGAGAAATGTGTTTGCTCCTCGTTTCTCCACAGTTTCACTTCAGGTTGTGCAGATCTAGGAAGTTTCTTATATTATTTGTATCTTTCTATATTCAAGGTTTTACTTGATTTGGTACAATACATAGTGAGTTTCATATGTCAATGTGTGAATAAGGTTTATCAGTTGTTCTAAGTTGAAGTATTTGTATAAGACGAGTTTGGATGAAGTGATTGATGAATCTTAGGTGGTTCAAATATTATTCTAGATCGTGTTCAAGTGAGTTTTGTTGTATGAAAGTTATGAATTGATCTAAGGAAGCGTGTACTTAATGTTTATGGTGTTTTGCATAGGTGTTGGCCGACCTTGTGTTAGAACCGCATGCAAGGCTTGTGGAAGCATGTTGAGGTGTGTTAGGAATTATTTGGGTCCTCATTAATGATTTATATGGTTCACCTTCATTCCTATCCACCATGGGAATGTTTAGGTGCTGACATAATTTGAATTTACAAGTATAACAGATAGGTTTTCAACCTTGGAGAAGGATTTTGAGGTTGAGGTTAATATAAATAAGAGTAATATTCATGTGACATGTAAGATAGAAGCAAGATAGAGGAAATATGTATGTGAGTGATACGAATTTGAGTAAAGCAGTGTGAATTTCAAGTGTTGGATACTTGAAAGCAATGAGTTGAAGGTGTCTACAATCTTTCATGCAAGGCTGTGAAAGTATTGGAGCAATTGTAGTGGAATCTCTATTTCTTTGAGATAGTGTTCTTCATGTAAAATTTCTCTTCTATCTTTTTTTCATTTCTAAGTAGTGAGCTTTAGCTGTGAGCCTTTTTGGACAGTGCCCTATTCTGGCAGTGAGCCCTTTTTGTATCAGTTTTGTAATTACTTAAATTGTGAGCTAATCCTCATCGTGTTTTTTTCCTCATTGGATTTTCCACGTAAATATGGTGTTCTCTTGTGTATGGTGTTGTTATTTTAGTTCTTTGTTATCTTCTTTTCATGCTTAAACATTATAATATAATTTAAGGGTTTATTGAATACATATGGATATGATTACTATTGAGGGTTTTGATGTTTTAATTAGATATAAATGATTCAACCCCCCTCTTAGTTGTCTTGTTCATTCAATAATTGGTATGAGATCAAAGTTCCTTGGAAAAGAGCTTAACCGCTTGAGGTAGATCTAAGAAGGTGAACAAGGTTTCTTTGGAATGCCCTATATTTAATGAAAAAAATTATGCATTCTAGAAGTCAAATATGGAAGGATATCTGGAAGCTCATGGATATGAAATTAAAATGGTAGTAAAGAATCAATAATTTGCACCTCAAAATGGTCCAACACAAGTGTAGAGATCAAGGTGCATGAGATTAATGCTAAGGCAATATTTATTATTGTGAATAGTTTTTCAAATACTAAATTAGTAAAAGTTACGAGTTTGGAGACTACCAAATAGGTTTGGGATAAGCTAGAAAGAATTTATGAAGGAGATGAAAAGGTCAAACAAGCAAAGCTTTAAAATTTCAAGGCACAATTTGAGATCCTACATATGTCTGAAGATGAAACAATCAAAATCTATATGCAAAGAGTTGATGAGATGGTGAGTGCAATGAGAGGTCTTGGTGTACAAGTCAAAGAATCTAAAGTGGTAATGAAAGTTCTCATATCTCTTCCCGATTCTTATAGTGAAAAGGTGTCTGCTATTGAGGAAATTGTAAGTCTCAATACTTATTCTAGAGATCAAATGATTGGTACACTAAATTCTTTTGAAATAATAAAAAAGGGCTTGAAAAATGGTATAAATGTAGAGATTACTTTTAAGGTTGGAAAATAAAAAAATATTGGACTCAGATGGAGATGATCTTGATGATGTGGAAGCTAAATTTGTAAGAAGGATGAAAAGAGCACTAGTAAGTACAAAGTTAAACTACCTTTCAAATGTTTTAGCTATGGTGAAATAGGTCATTATGCTTCAAGATGTCCAAAAAGAGCTATAAACAATAAGAGTAAGGAGAATGAAGGGAAGATGATTAAAAGAGCTTACTATGTTAGAGAAGATATTGGTATTTCTGATGATGAATTTGATTATCGAGATTTTTTTGATGATAATGAATGCTTGTTTTTGGCTATAAAAGAAGAATATAGTTCTACTAACTCTAAAAGTTGTGTGAAGGAAAGTGTTCTGGAAAAGAAGGATAAGGTTGAAGTTACTTTTGTATCTACTTTTCATGTTAAAGAAAATAAGAATTATTGGGTTATTGACAGTGGTTGATCTAACCACATGACTAGAGACAAAAGTAATTTTGTTAAACTTGAAAAATTATGGTGGAGGATTAGTTAAATTTGGAGATGATTCAGGAGCTAAGATTTGTGGAATAGGTTCAATCAGTTTTGATGGCAAGCATAATACTAATAATGTTTAGTATGTTAAGGGATTAAGGCTTAACCTTTTGAGTGTTGGAAAAATGTGTAGCAAAGGATATGATATAGTGTTTAAGGATGAAACATGTGAGATCAGAAAAGGGTCTAGAACTGTGATTGTTGTTGGTAAAATAACAAATGGAAACATCTATCAGCTCAAGGGTACCGATGGTCATTGTTTTATGTATTAGATTAATGATAGTTGGTTATGGCATCAGAGGATGTGTTACATGAATTTTGATAATTTGGCAAGAATAATTTCAATTCATGCAATGAGAGATCTATCAAAAATCACAAAGCCTATCAATGTTGTTTGTGAGAGTTGTCAATTTGGAAAACAAACAAGAAGTAGTTTCAAAGGAAAGGAACAATCTACTACCAGACTATTGGAATTATTACATACATATCTTTGTGGTCCTACAAGGGTGAGAAGTCTACAAGGTGACATGTATTTCATGCTTTTGATTGATGACTATTCTAGAATGACATGGGTTAGTTTTCTTAGAGAAAAATATGATGCACTAGATAAATTCAAGGAATTTAAAGCTATGGTTGAAAATGAAATGGATCTGAAAATCAATTTTTTGAGGTGGTGAATTCACCTCCAATGAGTTTAACATGTTTTGTGAAGTTCATGGAATAAAAAGGCACTTGTTTTCCCCTAGAACGCCTCAACAAAATGGAGTTGTTGAGAGAAAAAATAGGACTATTCAAGAAGCTGCTAGGACTATGATGAAAGAAGCAAACCTACCAAAAGTCTATTAAAGAGAATAAATTCATATTGTTGTTTACATAGTTAACAAAGTTCAAGAAAAAGCTAACAACACAAAGACTCTGTATGAGCTATGGTATGGAAGGATTCCTATTGTGAAGTACTTTAGAGTATTTGGAAGCAAATGTTATATCAAAAGAGAAGAAGAAAACTTAGGAAAGTTTGATGCAAGATCTAATGAAGGTATCTTCCTTGGATATTCTACTAGAAGCAAAGCTTACAAATGTTATAACAAAAGGTTGAGAAAGATTGTTGAAAGTGCAAATGTTAGGTTGATGAAAACTTGCAAAATTCAATTGCAGTAGATGGATGTGTCAAATGGACTTGATTGTAGAGAAGAAAATGTTGATGAAAAAAAAGTGAAAAATGAAGAGGAAGAAGCTCCAGAGAAGACCCCTAAAACCCTTAAGAATGTACAAAAGAATCATTTCGAATAACAGATCATTGGAGACAAGATGAAAGGAGTATTGACAAGAAGTAGAGCTGCTGAAGCATAGGTAAATCTATGTTTACTTTCTAAAGTTGAACCTAAATTAGTGAATGAAGCATGCAAAGATGAACATTGGATGAAGGCAATGGAAGAACTTATGAAAATTGAGAAGAATCAAACTTTGGAATTGGTTCCTAGACCAACAAACAAGAAAATAATTGGAACTAAGTGGGTATTCAAAAACAAATTGAATGAGAATGGAGAAGTGGTAAGAAATAAAGAAAGAATTGTGTGCAAGGGCTACTCACAAGTGGAAGGAATACAATTTTAGGAGACATTTGCTCTTGTGGCTAGGATGGAAACTATTAGGACGTTTTTGACATTTGCGGCACATAAAGAATTTAAAGTGTATCAAATGGATGTGAAGTCTACTTTTATGAATGGTGAATTGGAAGAAGAGGTTTACATGGAACAACTAGAAGGATTTCAACTATCAGCTCAACTAGATATGGTATGTAAATTGAAGAAGGCCTTATATGGATTGAAACAAGCTCCTAGAGCTTGGTATGCAAGATTGGACAGATATTTAATAGAATAAGGATACAGTAAAGGCACCATAGATAGTAATATTTAATTCAAGATAGAGGTAGACAAAATCTTGATAGTGGTTGTGTATGTGGATGGCATTATCTTTGGAGGAAATGAAGCCATGTGTAAGAAATTTTCTGAAGAGATGCAAAAAAAGTTTGAAATGTCGATGTTTGGGGAGATGGATTTCTTCCGTGGGCTACAAATCAATCAAACATATAAAGGGGTTTTCATTTCACAATCAAAAGTATGTCAAAAAGATGTTGAAATTTTTTGGAATGGATGACTGCAAACCGGTATGCGCTCCTATGGTGACTAGTTGTAAGTTAAGCAAAGATGATGATTCACCTAAGGTTGATTAGAGAAAATATAGATCTATGATTGGTGGACTTCTATATCTAATTGCTACTAGACAATATATCATGCATGCAATTTATCTTGTGGCTAGATTTCAAGAAGAACCTAAAGAAACACATGTTGCAGTAGTGAAGAGGATATTCATATATTTAAAATACACCCTAGATTATGTCTTGTAGTATCTTAAGGATATTGATTTCACATTATGTGCTTATACATATGCAGATTGGGTTGGTTGTGTTGATGACCGAAAAAGTACAAGTGGTGGTGCATTCTTTCTTGGATGTAGATCGGTGTCATGGTTGAGTAAGAAGCAAGATTCAATTTCCTTATCCATTGCAGAGGCTAAGTATATTGTTGAAACATCATGTTATACACAAGTTTTATGGATGAGACAAACATTAAAGGATATTAGAGTTGTATATGATGAGCCTATATCTATCTTCTATGATAATATAAGTGTAAATAAAATTTCAAAGAATCTAGTGATACATTCAAGGACAAATAATATATCTATCAAGTATCAATTCTTGAGAGAGATGGTTATGGCGAATGAGGTAAATCTTGAGTATGTACCTACAAAGGATCATATTGTTTACATATTTAATAAGGTCCTTCCTAAAAATGATTTTGAGTATCTCTGGGAGAAGTTGGGGGTTATTTTCCCTCCTTCCTTAAACTAGATGCATATGGAGATGCATTAGTCAAGTGGATCCATGGATCTATCTCCTTTCTAGATTGTTGTTGGTGGCTACCTCTCAGGGGGGGTAGGTATGTCATGTGTTGTCATTGTGTTGCTGATTTGATTAGGTGTACTCCTAAGGGGGGGTATTAAAAGTGATTATTTTGGTTTTGTGTCAAAGGGGAAGAATAATGAAAAACATTTTGTCCTTTGCCATTGATGTCAAAGGGGGAGAGAGAATCATGTGAAAAAAACTTATCTACTAAGAGGGAGTGAGAATCATATGAAAAATTTGTGTATATTGTCTAATCATTATTGTCAAAGGGAAAGAGAATCTTGTAAAGGGGAGAGAGTGCAGGAATGTTGTGTAGGCTATCTAATCTGAAAAAAAAGAGGAGAGAGTGTGAATGTTATCTTTGATGGTTTTTCACATCTTGTGTTGTCATCAATGAAAAAGGGGAAGATTGTTGAAAGTATGATGGTGTTTTCATTGATGTCAATAGGAATTCTACCATTAGTACAAAAATAGCAATATATGACTAAATAAATTACTAAAAATTGCATATAAATGACTAATTTTGGTCACGTGACCATTAGTAGTTTATTGCCGGTCATTTATAACAAAACCAAATTTATGACTAAACTATTTTAGTCATTTATCTAGTCATTGATTTGGTCATTGATTTATTCATTGATTTAGTCATTAATTTAATCATTGATTTAGTCATTGATTGTTGTTAACTAATCATTTATTTAGTCATGGTAGTAATTTATTCAGTCATATATTTAGTCATTAATTTAATCATTATTTTAGTCATTGATTGTTGTTAACTAGTCATTTATTTAGTCATGATAGTCACTTGATTGTTGTTAACCGATCATTTATTTAGTCATGCTAGTCATTTATTTAGTCATGGTAATCATTTATTTTAGTCATAGTAGTCATATATTTAGTCATTTTAGTCATTTATTTTATCATTCTATTCATTTATTTTAGTCATGGCAGTCATTTATTTAATCATGGTTTAATCATTTATTTGGGTGAATAAGTTATTCAAGTTACAAATCAAATCTAACTTAATTAATCCTCACAAATTTATGCATACAAACTTCAAGTATCATAGATATTCAAATGCTTTTTTTTTTTTGTATTGGATTAACATGAAAAAAAAGGATATACAATCAACAAACAACTTTACGCATATAAACTTCAAGTATTATAGATATTCAAATTTTTTTTGTATTGGATTAACATGAAAAAAAAGAATATACAATCAACAAATAGCTACATAACCAAAGGAATTACAAACAACATAAAACTACATAAACAAAGATCCAAGAAATCCACCTATACTCTATTGTATAGAGCATAACATCCCACAATATAACTCAACCTCCAAGCTGTTTTATATTTGTTGTAAAAATATCCTTCACTACACTCTTGGTTGCCATGGAAGACAAATCCAAGATACAATACAAATGCTACAAACATTGAAGGGAGAAAATACATGAAAATATCTAATTCAGAGCAGCCTTGCCCTCCCATTCCACTTGGACAACCCTTGAGAGAAGATTGGAAGGATTCGAATGAGAAGGATGGAAACTTCCTATCTAGAGATCTTGCTGGTCATGGTCAGATGAAAGTAAAGAGGGCATGCTCACCTCTCTAATTTAGCGGGCTGCAACCTGAAAATAAGATTTCAATGAGAGTTTTAGAGTATATTTATTGAAATGAAAATACAACTAAGAAAAACGGTGTCAATGGGCACAACAAGTTCTTTATGTGTTGTTCCAGTGCATTTATGTCCTTCCCTGAGAGATCCTTGGCAACCTGCAATACAGAGCACATTTTAAATGATAGTTACAACACCAAAATCTTCTTGAGGACTTGTCAAAGGATGATATGGTTTTCAGCAACAGCTACAATATTAATTTCTTCCATCTCAAATAGTTCCAAACTTCAACATAATAATAATTTGGAAAAAATAGAATCAACTAATAATCATTATTTAGCCCAGATATTACTACCAATCTTTAAAATATTTTTTGAGCCTAGCTCTTGATGGAAAAATTACATATCAACTAATTTGAGGTATGGAAAATAAGATTGAAACCCAATGTATAACGAAAAAATATTATTCTCGAATCTAATTAAAAGGAAAGCAAACTTGTTCAAAATTTATGGCGTACCCTTGTATTTGAATTATTCATCTTCCTCTAGCCAATCTTGGATTGCTTTTACAAGCACAATCAAAATTAAATTTAGCCTAGTCAATTTGGGGAGGGATTCAATAGATTTAGTCTCTTACCTTCTAACAGTTTCTCTTCCAATATGAAAGACACAACCATGTATGTCAAATATAAATTTTCAATAGAAAGTGTTCATCAATTTTGACATATAGGATCAAATTTAAGATAAATTACTCAATTGACAACATAAGGTCAAGTCTAATTGCTTAGTGAGTTGAGAAAAAACATGGAGTTGATGACAAAGAAACTTGTACTACTATTCTTGATAACACAATTTGAGTGAATAATTAACTACACCAACCAAAAAAGTGCTTTGGTGAATAAAATTATCATGAGCTATCTTATATGTACAATGGAGCATTTTGTTTAAAAATTAGATAAAATTCCTAGAGTTTGAGGCTAAACTTGTCTAAATCCACTTCTATGTATCAAATTTATATTGTGGTGTACATTGGCGATCTACATATCATAGGAAATGAACACAAGTTAAAGTAGATCTCAATGGAAGCTTTGTGTATGACAAATTCATATTTGGATATTAGATGTTTTTGCGATCCATCGTCAAGATATAGAGAGCAAAAGAAGTGATCTGAAAGATAAATGGAAAAAGTTTCACAATCAAATCCAGAAACATCCAACATGGACTGTGGAAATTTAATGTCTTTAGTTTCACATTTATTACATCATTTTTGAGGCAGAGAATTTTGCCAGGAGACTTGTATTTTTATATATAGACAAAATATGTTTGAGAATTACTAAAAATGGCTTCAATGATGATTGCAAGCCTTCTCCTAAGGCCATAAAATATGTAATATCAAATATGTAGTATGTAACTATTTGACTCTTTGATATTTGTGTGTTTAAACTTTAAATTTAATGTTAAAATTTATCAATGCTCTTGTTTTGAAAGTTAATGTCATGATATTTTCAAGTTTTCAATTTTAATGTAACAAATTTATAAATTATTAAACAATATTAAAAAAATGGCATCTCCAAGTACCCCCCACCATTTTCTATCTCCCATACTCATACCAATACCGGTCTCCTAGCAACCATGGGAAATTATGACTCAAATTAAAACTATATTGCTAACTCTTTTAAGAGATCAAACTTAGTTATAAACCACTTGCGGCTACAAAAAACTTATTGACCACTTTGACTAGATAGGAAACTTGATACTCCAAAATGATAGGGAACACTTAGGAACAAGACTAAATGATTCAAATATTAATGTTTTGTATTGGATTAAATTGAGGTGACAAAGGGACTTCACACACAACCTTGGATTTAACGACTTGTGGGATGATGATTAAATGGCATGTGTTGATTTAATGAACTCAAAAGTTCAAAACAGGGGATAATAGGCATTGAAGTAGCATTTTTAATTTTCACTTTAGTTTTGGTTATTGTATGCATGTTTGTGGTATTCTAAACTTAATTCTTGTTTTTAGACTACAAACATGTATATATTTATGTTTTTTATTTTTTTTTTGCATAAATGTATCAAAAATGAACCCAACCCCTAATTTTTTTGTTGTACCAATATACCTGAGCCTTTGAACATGAACTGGTAACCTAGCATTTTTATAATTTTTTGTTTTATCAAACTTGTTTTTTAATATTATCAAGAATGACATTTGGTAAATCAAAAAGCATGCTTAATCTCTAAGTAAATTGTAAAAGAAACTGCATCTGATGATACATTGAACACGGTTTAGGCATTGCCTGTATATGGTAAATTATCAATCATAATTCGACAAATTTGGGGAAGGACAAAAGTTAAATTATTACGAGAAAGCATTACTTTGTGTTATAAATTAAAAAATGATTGGTAAAAAGCCTTTTCTTATAGATGTTTGCGAACGATCAAACATATTTCCATCCTCTCAATTCCCAGCAAGTTTTCAAAACAGATGACTTAATTAATATTGAATTATAGATTTTAATTTTAGCAATATATGACAGATCGAAGTATTTATTTAAAGTTCCATGGTTTTTCCCCATAATGCATTGCACGAATTGATCTTAATAATTTTAAAGCTGGAGACAACTATTTTGCTTTGTCTTATTTTGCAATTCTCTGCTTATTCTGTATCTGGTTGAGATTTGCAAATATTTTGTGTTCAGTTAGCCTTGTGTTTGTGGTAGTAAAGTAGTGGTTAAGGATTAAGTTTTATTGCAATTTTGGCCAGGTGTTGAGGTTATCAATTGTGAGTATAAAGTATGTAAGCTCAGTCGTTATTTGTTCATTTTGAAGTGTAAACTAAAAAGAAATGTAATATTAATAATAAAATATCCGCTTCTTTAATGAATTTTGAATATATAATTACAGTTAGAATCATGATCCAAAAACAAAGAAAAATTAGAATATAAATTAAAAAGCAAGCTATGGTTTGGATGGTGGAATCGAATTCTTTCTGATTTAAATCATGCATTCTGTAACACAATTTTGGTGATTGGCTGATGGGTCTAAAATGTCTACAATGCCCAATTTTATTTAAATTTTCCCAGATATTAAACCAGTATGGGAAGGTGTTGTTTAACACAATGCTTCGAAGAAATTTGAGGTTGGGAGCATAGATTTGACTGAATTGTTTGCACGAGAACTTCAGAAATCAAATCCTCAAATCAGCATTGACCTTTCAATTGGTGAGATGTTGAAGGAGACATATGCATACACTGCAGAAGATCAGGGAGCATATGAAGAGAAATAGAGAACACTCCATACTGAAAAGAATACCCTACCAGATGGACAGGTATTGTTTGTGAATAACTATCAATTTCTTTTTGTTATTCTGCTGATCATTTTTTTGGCTAGTAGTGTTATAGGAGCCATGCAATTTGGAGGTGTTGTTTTCTTGGTTTTATTTTAACTTGAAGTTCTTTTTCTATTTTTTAAATTTTCATGTCTGTTATTTGTTCGTTTTGCTCAAGTACATCCATAAAAATGTACACACACCCCAAACAAAGTGGATTCTTTTCCTTCATTAAGATACAACACTCTTACATTTCTCTGATGGAATTCTCCTTTCTGATGGTAAAAATAAAAAATAAAACTGGGAGGCAGACATAGAAATATAGATCGATTCCTAGAACTTGAGGATTCCAATAAGTGTTTGAAATGAAGCAACAAACTAGTTCTGATCACTCTTACAATATACAATCACTTTGAGAAGAATCAATTTATATTTTTTAATTTTTATGGGCTGTGTATTTTGTAAAATTTAAGTTTTATTGATCAATAATGCATGGTACAAAGGTAAGAAACAGAGCCAGAGGGAGAGGATTCCTGATCAGAACAAAAAATCTTCCGCAGCTGACGGCAGAAGATCCAGATCAAAGAGTGCACTAACAAAACTAACACACCAACCGTTACATTCATCAACGCAGTTGCTATTTCTATAGTTTCTTATACGTTCTGAAAATGTAAGCAAAAGAAACAATCCATGAGATAGTTCAGATTTCAAGGAATGCACTACCAATTAATTTGATCAAAAAAATTCAGAATCGTAAAAACTTGATTCAGCAACAGTCTGAGCTAAATAGACTTAACTGCATGTTTATTAGAAAAAACTGAATTATCAGCTTAGTGTCTAAGCAACCCATTAGCTCATTAACATTGTTGGAAGCCTACCCTAAATTCATTCAAAAATATAAAAGAGTGCAGGCCTCACCATAATACACCAGCAGGAGCTGTTAGACTTTGAAGTCCTATCAAAAAAGAGAGTTGGGTAGTTAAAGAGAAAGATTCCACTTTTTGAGAAGATGAAGCTCAGATCTAGAGAATGTATTCTAATTTTGTTTGGATTTGGAATGAGTATTGGTGTTTTGAAAAATAGCGTGGTGAGTCTTTTTTATCAAAACATTCCTTTTAGTAGCTTTACTTTCAAATATTCTACCAAATATTTATCCAAATATATTCCTATACATATAAATATACTAAATATAGGAAAAAGGATTTGAAGACCGTAAAAGTATGATGAAGGGTTTGCCTTTTAGAGGGGCGATGTTACATTTGTTCCATTGGTTAGTGCATGTTTCTAAATTCAATATATTTCGGAAGTGGACTCCAAAACCAAGAATACGAGAGATTTAGACTGGAGATGCTTCTTCACATTCTAAAAATAGGTGGGTTTGAGTTTTGCAGGCTTTATAGCATCTGAAACAAATGTGGGGCATAAGATGCCTCTTTTGGAGATATTTTTGCTTGTAGGAATCTTGTTTTTCCAGACTAATCACTGATTTTTTTTTAGTTGTTCATGTTTTTATCATGTGGTTCACATCTCTGGATACAATGAGCTCCAGCATTAACTGGGTAGCTACCCGTGGAGTTAACTTTGCCCCAAACAAGACTATCTTCACTGCCTGGATCTATTGGAAGACAACCTGCAAAACTATTTTTGAACCCTAGATCATTCACTTCGTTGTTCCTCATCAAGCCAAGAAATCAAGTCCAATTTGGCTAATTCTCCTCACTTTTTCTATTCTGAGTTGAATCATTGATTGAAGAAGATCCCTAGGCATGAAAGGGATGAAAGGTTTGTTGCCAAGAATAGGTTCTTTTCAGCATTTGATGTTATTTTCATTACCTGGGTGTCATGAAATGTTATCTCTAATGATCCCAATAGTCTTAACATTCAACGACCAGATTTTTTATGAATGCCATTGAGCGACATCATTCCTTGATTACCTTCACCATACTTATGGTTAAGAGTCTGCTTCCAAAGGTTCATAGGAGGGATTATCAAATTCCAAATGAGTTTAGCCCCAAGACTCGTGGTGGTAGCAAACTGGATACTCAGTCCCCCTTAGGATTTTTCTTTTGTAACTTGACTACAACTTATGAGATGAAATTTCTTTTGGTAGGATTCCTTTCCTCCTTGCCATATAAAATTTCTAATTTTTGAATTTAATGTAATTCCTGAAGAACAGAGATAGGGGAATTTTAAATCATTATCTCAAGGACCATATAATGATTTGATGTGTTTCTATAGTGATTTGAAACTTGCAAATGAAGTAATAAAGGCAATTGGTTGGATTTTTCCTTCAGATTACAACTGCACGGCTAGTTTTGTTTTATAAGTAAGTGAATTTTACTTGATACATTACTGGAAAAGCTTGTTGCTTTGCAGGATAGACTATGTCAATGATGTTGCCATTACAATATCGATGTCTAGGTGGTGCACCTGGCGAGTCAATTATTGTTTGAGTTTCTGTTATGTTCATGTGTTTGACAACTGAAAATTATTGAGATGACTGATACAACAAGATATAAGGAAGAAATCAACTACTCCAACCAAATTTGTAACCCTTACTGCATTACACCACCAACAGTTGATCGTTATGTGTGCATGGTTGGCCTTCTTCCATGTACTGGCTATCTTGAGGACACCCTCAACTTTATCATTGAGATACCAGTTAAATTTGTAGTGGTTGTATGGATATGTTTTCTTGGAGCCTAAAGATAACATATGAATATAGGCTTATGAGTATTTACAGTGATGTTGCTTTTTATTTGGACCCTAAAAAATGTTAGCTTATTTTGGCTCATACATCTATGCAGAAGTGGAGAAGTGTGGCGAGGTTTCAAATTGGGTAAGGAGATTGCTAAAAGAATAAGGAATTAAAAAGATCATAGGCTGCAGTTGGATTCAAGGCATAAAAGGGTACATGATTTTGTGTAGTAAGTAGATCACATCCCTAGACAAAGAGGTATATGCAAAGACAGAGAAATTGGCTTGGAAGATGAAGGAAGCAAGGTATTTTCCAGATTCAAGATTTTTACTTAGAGTTGTGAAGGAATAGGAACAAGAATTAATTCTCTTTCATCATAGTAAAAATTTGATAATTGCATTTGGTTTAATTAAAATTCTTCATGGAACAACTATTAGAGTTGTTAAGAACCTTCGAGCACATGCAGATTACCACACTGCTACAAAACTTATCTCCAAGATTGTCACCAGAGAAATTGTTGTGAGATGTGAACCTTTTCCATCATTTTAAATAGGGGCAATGTCCTTGTGGAGATTATTGATATGCTAAATGAAACAAACTTGAAAAATAGGCTTACACTATAATAATGGGCACCGTGTCAGATTTCAACTGGCGGTTGTAAAGCCCAACTCCTCAACCTTTGCCAACATCCTCCATGCCCCGTGCACAAATTGAAGCTTTGGTTGAAGATATGGACATCCATCAAAATAGAACGAAAGGGTATTATTTGTCAGATATTATGGTTGGAAACGCTCTGGTAGACATGTATGCAAAATGTAGGAGCATAGACAATGCACATGATCTGTATGACAGAATGCCTCAAAGAGACGTCAACTCATGGAATGCAATGATTTCAGGATATGCACGAAATGGATTTGTTGAAAAGGCTATAGAAAATCTCAAGCAGCTGCGGTTGGCAGGTGTAAATTCAAATTCCCAACCTTTGCCAGCGAGGAAACCATCAAGATTGAGGAGCTAGATTACAATCAAATAAGTCTCACCAAAACCTTATTAATTGGGTATAACCTGATGAAATTCAGGTTGTGGACAAAGATCATTGGTGGAAAGGTGGAAAATATTTTATATCAATTAAAAAAATGTATAAGCTTCAAAGATTCAAACACTTTCATTCAAAGATTCAAACACCCGCATGAAGAATGAAATATTTCAATAAAAAAACCATCAAAAAAAGGGGAAGCACCAATTCTCAGTGTGCAAAAGGAGAAAAAAGAAAAATAAATAAATCTGAAGCACCTCACTTCAACATTTTTCCCACAGAAACATTCATAGGAGATTTCAAGGAAATAAAAAGGCATTTTTGTTTGGAGTCTCCCGGAGAGATGAACTCACCTTCAAAGAAAACCCAACACTCCAGACAACATGAGTAGGAAGACGCACCAAAATGTGTCCTGCTATCAACGATGGCAATGAGAAAAGTTGTGCAAAGGTTGAAACTCTACCACCGCAGGTTAGGTTTTTGTAAAATGAGACTGACCTCTAATGAAATTATGGCGGGTTTTTTTTTCTTATTAGAAGGATTTGAAAATGGAATTCAAAGTAAATAATCTTAATACATATTATTAAATATAGTATAATATAATAAAAATATAAAACATTATATTATAATATATTATATTATATTATATTAAATACATTATAATATAAACATAATATTATAATATCAATAATATGATATTATATAATATTATTATATATTATAATAATATAATATTATATTATATTATATATTATCATATTATATTATAATATATTATATTATATAATATATTGTATTGTAATATAATATCATTATTATATTATATTATAATACAACTTACTCCTTCAATTCAAAATATTTTATTATAATTGGATTGTTTAAATCATATTTTATTAGTGAAATTGATCACAATTGTTCGTTGATACATTTGACATGCTAACGCAAAAGGAAAATCAAACTAGTTTCAAATCATAGTTAAAAACATTAATGATTCATTAACATAATGAGTAATAAAAGTTAAAGAATGTAAATGTTGATTTTTTTTATAAAATATGTGAAGGCCTTAAGAATGGGCAACGGCTACCCAGCCCCAGGAATGCATCGGGGCATGGATGTCGAATCCATCTATCATCCATGGACTTATGCATCCCTCGTACATATTTTCATTTGGCAGTGTCAGATAGCCGTAGCCTGTCACACCTGCTACTAACGGTCTATCTTGACTACCGTAGCATTCAGATGAAACCCCACGGTGCCAGAAACTACGTAACAGCAAGTTGGATTGATTAATGTAGGACGCGGGAAATTTATTTCTCAACAAATACATAATTTGAACTGGAATGGCCGCCCGAATTTCCCGCTATTCATCGAAATTAATGCGTTCATCAGAAAATGAGTTCGCTTCACTCTGCATTTGTTTTCTCCCTGAGCGATCTCCATTTTCTAACAAGCGCAGCAACAACCAGCATTTTCTAGGAATTTTCATCTTACGGGTGGACAGAGCAACACCAGGTAAACGATCCCCCGCTCCTCATCCCTAAGGGCCACTACTGGGCTGTAAGGCATACAACGGGTTTGCGTGCTACTTAAACCCACCACACACCATCAAGTTCAGTTCATTTTGTTCTTCCTCTCAAGTCAAAATACCTCTTGTTTTCACCGTTGGTACAAGAATCACAAGAAAAATAAATAATGATGTGCCTATTGATTTTTCTTCCTGATCGTTGGGCTGATATTTCTTTTCTCTGTGCTTTACCAAACTCACCATGCATTAGTTATGCATTATTTTTAGATTACCCTCAAAAACAACATGTGACCTTTTGGGCGCATCTGAAAGGAAAAATCATATTAGAATTTTGCATAAAGTGGCTCAAATGTAATATTCAATTTTCCCATGCTTGAAATAAAACGATAAGATAGTAAACATTGAGATGGTAGATTTATTGGCAATGAATATGCGATGATGTAGCGATTACAGTTCCAATCAACATACAGTGGTAGCCTGTGCAAGTAATGAATTGTTAAGAGATATTTATAATAATCTAATATAGAAAAGAATTATAAATGTTAAGAGGACACATTATCTAACAAATGTCACAGTTAAAATTATTTTAAGAAAGTAATTATATTTATGAGTGATATATTTTTATGTTAATTTAAGTTTATAATTTAATTTTTATAAATATTTTATTTCAAATATATTTATCCTTTTTTTATTTATTTTATCTTTAAGATATTCATATTTATATATTTATCACATGTAAATCATTTTATCACATCTATATTTACACTTATTTTCATGGCTCTAAGAAATTTCCAAGATTTATATTTTAAAACCAAAAGTTATTTTTTAGCCACTCAATACAAAGCTTTAGAATCAATCTCAAGCTTTAGAATCAATCTCCTAATTCCTAACCCTCCTTACTAGCTTTTATGGATCAATTTACTTCATGCATTTGTTTTAATGTAAGGAACTAAAGATCTATCTTGGGTAAAAGGAGGAGGAAGATTTGTTGTAAGGAGAAGTATGGAAAATATCTAAAGGAGAGTTGCTACCAATCTCTAAAGAAATTGCATGGGGTTGGAGTGGATAATTTAATTGTTGAGTTAAGTTAGTACCAAAGATTGTATAGTATCTAAAAGCTACTTCAAAGTATTATCTAGATCAAAATAGACTTTAATGCCTTGGTAATTGAGGCAATTGCAATGAAGAGAATGCACATATGTACCACTAAACTATTGAAATTCTTTCTTTAAAAATGATAAGTTGGTCCAAAATAGTTGGTGGTCATAGATTTCACATAGAATTGAATATGGTTATTCTATCAAATTGATGAAGAAGCAAAGGCAAGACCATGTCCCAAAAAAGATTATTTTCAATCTAACAATTGGCATACATGATACCGAGCTTTCTAAATAGATTAAATAGGGAAGGATACTTCAATATAAAATAATGGTCTGAGACAAAGCTATACCATTTCCCCTTAACCAAGGTTATATTAATTCTATATTCTTTTTAAAAAATCACTTCATCAATGTTGATAAAGTATTTAACAATCAAATACATTTTTTTAATTTTAGAATCTATAATTTCCAAACACCTTTAGATCTACACTAGATAAATATTGTTTAAAATATTGGTTATGTTATTAAAGAAAATGTAGATTAAAATATCAATGAAATCATTGACGTAGATTTACATAGAAGATTTTAAAATTATATATTTAAAGTGTCATAATATTTAAATGGATTCACTACTTTTCTTATATGAATTATTTTACACATTTATTTGTATATTTCAAACTAATTGAGAGTTCAATTACAAACAAACCATGGATGTTCACCTATTATAGCTTCACCATAGTAGCTAATTAGAATAAAGTAGGTTGAATTTAAATATATCTAAATCACTTATGATTCTTTTTTTTAAAGCATTAGAATTCATTTGCAATGGATTATAGAAACATAATAGGTGTTTAAGATGTGATGTTTGTCATGTAAATCCACTGGATTGTCATTAAATTTCTCATGAAACAAATTCAATTAGATCAAGCCACGCTTCTCCTATATACATCATAAAATATAGGATTGCAAATGATAGACATTACTTTGATGAAAAAATGAGTCTCTTTCATTAATTAAAATATAGGATTGCAAATGATAGACATTACTTTGATGAAAAAATGAGTCTCTTTCATTAATGAAAACAATGATTGTGCAAAGTAGAGTATGTCCTTGTAGAAAATTATGATTGAAATGTGAGGAAGAATGCCCATATTTGACATGTGTCCTCATAGAATACATGCATTAGTAAACATAATGTGTGACCTTACATAGTCATTCCTCCCTCCCATGGTTGAATTATGTTATATTTGCATGTAATAGAGGCATCAAAGTACTTTGAGATTGACTATTATAGTGAGATATTCGAGGAAACCATTAATGGAAGACATTAGAGTCAAGTGAATGAAATTGGTGTATTATTCACAAATAATTATGAACAAGGGCAAGAGGTAAGGGAATATACATGAAATTTATTTTTTAAAAAAATGTGTGCTAGTTGAATGATTGTTGTCAGAGAATATAGTATATGACCAATGTTCTTAACTTAAGTGTGTCAAGTCTTATCGTTTCAAGTTTAATACTAGGTGCATGTATGCTTTGTACATATCTAGTGCTATATTTGATAATATATAAATTTTTAACGAATCCTATTGGTCAATTAAAAGAAAGCACCATAATTTTTTTGACATAAAGTACACGGTTTCTATCTTTAGACTATAAGAAATTAGAAGAGTAATTCATTCTTCAAAATAATTTTATAATTATTTGTAAGATAATTTGATTGATAATCTTTACTAATAGATAAATAGGAGATAAATATAAAATATCTTTTCAGCAAAGAATATCATGTTTATATTTTGTGTATTTCAACTTTATAATCCATAATATTAAATGTAATCAACACATTAATATAGACATGAGTAATAGTAAAATGTATCAATAATAGTAAAATTTCAATGGAAAAATTAGTGTTGCCTCTAATAAACCAACTCTTGGGCATCTCAACTACAAGAGGCTAAGCATTTAGGATTTATATTTCCATACTTTCCAAAACCTTTAGATTCTAAAATTTCAATTGTCATCAAGTTTGAGTTGGTTAGTGAACTGTAAAGAAAATAGGGGGTTGAGATGCCCCTATTTTTCCTTAGGTCATTCAAGAATTTCTTAGGATCCCAAATTGGATTGACTATCAACCCAAAGGGTGAGTCAATTCTCAATAGGGAAGATCTAGGAGGGGGTTCTTTAAAATTAGAGAGGTTCACCACCAAGAAATATCTTGGAAAAGACAACTTAACATTCAACTCACAAAACCTAGTAATGCAAGTCAAATCATGAATGCAAATGATGAAATTAAGCAACAACAATTTAGGGTATGTGTACCTGGGAAGTCTAGAAATGCGATGAGGATTTTGAAAATTCAAAGAAGTTGTCAAAATATGCTAGGGACGTCTAAGACGCCCTTACTGCCGTCTTAGTCTTGTTGATATTTTTCAGGGCAAATGCGGGATCTTCGGATGTTGAAATCGGATCTGAAAGAATCTCTGAAAAATACCCTTAGGAAGACTAAGATGCCCTAGGTGGCGACTTAGTCCCATCTAGAATTTTTGAAATCTTTGAATGTGATCCCAAGGTCAAATGTATGCACTTCCTTCTCAAATCTTAGATCCTAAAACTTATAGACTTGGCTTGTAGGTGAGTTTCCGTGGAGATGAAAACTTTGCAATGCAAATTTTCAACTTTGCACTTCAAATAATCTCCAAGTCTTCAACCTAAAACAAAAACTTGTTATGAAGTCTATAATCTTGTGTGAGGTGGCTAGCTTGAATGTAGATCTCGAATCCAATGAATGCTTGATATATCTTGACTTGAATTGCTTGCTTGAATCAAAACCCTACATCACAAATGTTAGCCCAAAAATACACATGATGCAAGAATATCCTTGATATGATGCTTGAATCTTGATGATGGCCCCAAATGCTTGATGAATTGCTCTTGATCTCATAAACTTGCCTTAGGAATGAATACTTGAATGCTTGGGGTGAAAATGAGTGAATGAACCTTGTATTTATACTTATCCATGCTTAATATCCCGAAATTACATCACAACAAGTCAACACATGAAATCACTAATTAAAGGAGGCTAAATCTTGCCAGGATTTGAAATTAAATCCCAAAAATAACTTAAGGGGGACTAAGACACCCTAGGTGGCGTCTTAGTCCCAAGGCTTGAAACTTGGGGCACAAACTCCAAAAAGGGGCCCATTTAAGGTGCCTTTGAAATCAAGGTCCCAAGACCTTTGGGGGACAAAGACGCCTTCGTTGGCATCTTAGTCCCGACCCAAAAATCAGGAACACACAACCAAAATCATTAAATTATCATTTATCCTTTGAGGTTTGTTGGGATTAGCCATAAAAATATGTAGTTTATGAGGCTTGTGGATGCAAAATAGGACCAATTAAGACATAAATAAAGATAAATATAGCAAGGCAAGCCCAAATAGGTGTGAAAATGTAGGGGTATGCATTTTCCTAAACTGCAATTAGCCTTTCTCCAAATCATACCATTTGGCTACCAAATTGGAAATAAAGATCATAGAAGGTGGGAAATTGGCTCCTATATATGTAATATCATTGTTTCATTTAAAAATACTCCTATTCAATCTATGCAAAATGATCAAATACATTCTTTTAGGTTATTATCCTCTATCCTCGTTGATTTTGTTAGGACTAATGAGATAAATGAGGTAATAATTTTTATACATCATCTCTCCTATGAGCTCATGGACTTAAAAGATTAGTCTAATGAATAAAGTTATTAAATTTCATTCTTATGGACCTTCTAGAACTATAACATTGTGCATATCATCATACCAATAACTTGAATCCTCTTACACAAAAATTACAAATCCTAGATTTGAGGACTCGATTTCATTAAAGCTTGTAGAAAATATTAGCATAATTATTAGTTATATTATATTGTATAGCCGGGTGTTTGAGTAGGTAGTTAAATTGTTCTACAACCGATCGTTCAATCACTCTCAATATCTTGTATAAATGCACTTGCATGATGATGATTAAACCATTCAATTACATTCACTTTCGTATGGTATCAAAGCTAATATATGATCTTGTAGTATTTTAAATGTTGATGCTAGCATACAGAACCTAGTATGAGAGGGAAGAAGGGCATTTGAAGGCAATGATGGAAGATGGCATAAAGAGGTATGAGTAGCAACCAAGCCTGTCCTTGACTGGGCATAGTGTTGTTTGGACTATCATTCAAGAAATTCATTTATATGGAGAACTATACCAAACTATGCAATAGGTGACACCGCTCTGTTGATAAATTTAGCACACATTTCTTCACATTTGGAGTGCAGACTCGGTCCTACAAAGAGGAAATTTATTTTGATTTTCTTTAAGATTCCTACTGCACTAGTGTCTCAGGCTAATTTTGGTAAGCATTTATATATGTGTGTGTGTGTGTTCACCAATTCTATACTTGTAGAATCTTCAAGTTTTATTCTATACATTTTGCAAGTATTTCATCTAGAACTAAATATCTTCATGAAATTTGATTGATCTAGCATAAGACATGTAAGAGATTTGGTGTAGAGCTCAATATGGATGGTTGTCCAGCGAGCTTATGAGACTATGATCAAGAATTATACGCTTTCAAGGGTCATTAGAAAACTTGATGGAACCATGTGTTTGGAGAGATCGATATGGATTATTGTCAAATAATTCAAGAATTTGTGATTCGGGAGTTCATGGGAGGAAGAAGTTGAGAATTCATCTTAAAGCTACACCTTTCTGAGGGTCACGAGGCAACTTGATGGAGTTCCACTTAATTAAAGATTTGTTTCTCTAATGAAGATCTTCACAAAGATGTATATATATTTTGTATCAACAAGTTTTGTCATGTAATCCTTAAGGGGGGTCCTTTAGAAAAGTGATTTTATGGTTTAAAGAACAATATAATAAGGGGGGAATATTAGCATAATTAGGTATATTACATTGTATGGCCGTGTGTTTGAGAAGGAAGTTAAACTATTCTGCAACCGACCATTCAACCACTCTCGCTCTGTTGTATAAATGCACTTGCATGATGATGAATAAACCATTCGATTACATTTTCCTTCAGAAATAACTAACTACTAGAATCAAGAATGCAAAAATCAAGAAAGGATTCCATTTATTTTAGTATATTTTCTATATCATAGGAACGTGTTGGATAGGGAATCCTAATAATGATTATTATTCCTATATAGAACATACTTCTTCTCCTTTCAAATTTATTCACCAGATGGAATGCCACATGGATAACATTGTTCATGACTCCCAATCATCATCTTCATCCTATTCTAGTAAACATGTTGATGTCATGTCTGATTGACTCCTTTGATGTGTTGAATTGTCACCCCTTTGCTATAGGTTGGAAATATTTATGTTGTAGGTTGACAGGTCTTTGTGTTGCAAGGGTTAATCTTTATTTCTAATGGCACATTTATAGTTAATCACTATAATTAATAAAAAGAATACTAAAATTATACACATCTGAAATCCATGCATACATTCATTAATTTAGGGTATGTGCAGGATCATCATGGAAAAACAGGTCCTTAAGTGGCAATGAAAATTCAGAAAATCAGAGTTGGGCAACTTGACATAAAAATTTGAATAAGTTATCTATATTATTTCTAAAATATGTAAGAATAGAATCTGTGGAAAATTGAATGTAGTTTCTAAACTACTAGGTTAATTTTTGTAAAAAAAAAATCTATTTGGTGAAAATTTGAAATTTCAATGCAATAGTACTAAAATTTCAAGGGAAAAATAAGAAGTAGTTGTCTGTCTGACCACCCTAACCATAATAAAATCATAATATTTTTTTATAAGATTTTAGATATAAGTAGAGGACTCATGTCCAAATGTGATGCATATTTTTTTGTAATTTTTTTTCAAATAAATAATTAATTATGAATTTTTTTATTACAACTTTTTAAAAATATAAAAACTCGTATGTCTGACCACCTTAACTTGGTCAAAACTTAATGGAATTCATTTTTTTTTAATCCTATAGTAAGTGTGAGCTCCTCCTCAGACAACAACTATTAAATAGACCTTGTAAATAAATATTAGTACTTGATACTATCTCTTATTAATATTCATTTAAAAAAAAATCCAAGTTATGAAATTACAACTTAAATCTTACCTGTGTCACTATTCCAGCATCTCCCTCTCTAGCGAGAGAGGACTTTGTAGGGTGCACTCCACTCCCCTACGACTAATCTATAATGTACACATCATGGAGGTCATAATCAGAAGTGTCCAAGGGATGCTCAACGGGCTGTACAAGAGGACCCAAGCATATCTGGTGACACATAGTGCAAATATGTGGCACACAAATATGTGGACCTAAGGAGGATGATGCAGCAGCACTCGAGCCTTCGCCAACATCACCAAAATGTGGCTGAGCTACTGTAGAAGCATGCGAAACCAAATGACCACTCAAAAAGTGAATAGCTTGAATAGTCTGTGTGGATGCATCCTAGATAATCTTTGGATGATATATTGGAGGTGGCGGAGGAAGGGGAGGAAGGGGAGGAAGGGGAACATTTGGGCGCAAGACTACTCTAACTGCCCCTGGTCTATCCTGGGCCATACCTCCACCGATGCTCTGGAAGGGTTTAATGTCAAAGTAATTGACATGATGCCCTAACACAAACACAGCATATAATTTTTTAATAAAGTAAAATGGTATGTTGGAATTATTGTTCGGTGGTTTATCAAAAACCATACACCAACGATCCCAAAAGTTAGCTACAATGTCCCTATGCATGCACCATTTTATGGAAAGTTTTGTTTTATTAACATTCACTTGCAAACCAGTGCGAGGGTCAAAGAATAAAGAGGCTATTTGGGCTTTGGTTATTTGGAGATCTTTCACATCATCGTAAGACAATCCACATCTATAATATTCCCTCATGTCTTCTCGCCACGAATAAAAGGAATTATGTTGGGTGGAGAGGGTTTCTATATTTTTAATTATTTCCTTCAATGTGTTTGTCATATCTCTCAATCGAGGCATTGTCTGATAAATTTCACAAATGCCCCTCAATTGCCCCAATTTTTCACCAATTAAGTCTTCAATTGGTGACTGCAGAGGTGGTGGAGCATTTGGCTGCGGAGGTGGTGGAGCGTTTGGCATTTGTGGATTTTCATTCACAGCCATAATACCTGATTAAAGTTAAAAACTAATTGAACTAATTGAAATTACACAATATAAATGAAATTATTGTAAAAAAACTCCAGCAATTAATGAATATTAATTTTAAAATATTTTCAAGAAAATTTGTGATATGTTTTTTTTAATAAAATACTCAGCATTCCCTCACCACTATAATACTATAAGGGACAATGATTAGACAATGAGTCAATTTGAGGCACTTCTTTCTTCAAACCTAGTTGAACTCACTCTATCTCATCAAGCACATCTTTGTACCTTTCTAAATATAGTTCCAATAAGAAGAACAATAATTTCTTTGCTCTAATTTTTTTACCCTAAATCCTTAGTAAACCAATTTGATATGGTAGTGTCACCTTCCTCCTTGATGTTGGCTATATCCTTGAGATCTTGGTGTAATTACATCACGTCAATAAGTTTTTAAATCCACTTCAAATTGTGTTATAGTAGCTTCCATCAAATAATATTGTCCAACTCCCTCCTATCTAACCTCTCAATACAAATTTTAATCTTCTAAAAATATATGACCTAAACTCAAGGTACTTTATTAGAACCTTATTAGTATTCTTGCAACATTCCATAGAAAAATGTGTGTAATTTATGTTATATATACCAAGTTTACTCATCCCTTTATCTCTACCATTGAGTGTGTTGCATCAATTATGTTGTATGCAAGCTTTTGGATTAAATTGTGTATGTTTTTAAGTCAAAATTTTAGATCACTGAGTGTGATAAAAAATGTTGATTAAAAAAATACATAGTTTAATCCAAAATCTTGTATGCACAACTTCATGGATTGTGGAAAATTCATACCATCTATCAATTCAGCTTTCTAACTCTAATATATTCCCTATTTGAAATATAATCAATACTATTGAGATTTGTCCTTCTAATTTAAGATCCAAATTAAAATCCCCCTTCCAATATCATCACCTTTTCTTCTAATTAGATTCGTAATGATGGCTATCATGGTCCCTTGTATGATGCGGGAAATGTTCTCTATAAGCCCTCCTTTAGCATTATAGTGGACCCAACATACATCTTCAATATTGTCACATAGGAAAATTTGTATAGTGCTCATTTGTAATAGGATTCCTCTATCCACTCTAAGGTGTTATTATATAATTATAATGGAATATTAATTCACACTCTCAAATTTTATCATCTTGCCCATTTAGGTCTAACCAAAAATCCTAGATACTATGTTCCATATCATCCCAACCTCCAATAGATATCATATTATATTTAGCTATCTTTAAATTGATATGATGCATGCTATTCCTTTTTCATTCAATAGTTCCCTAATTCATTTCATAAAAATATGATTATCACCATTTGTCATTCTCCTTACCATACTATCTTTGACAGGTAGGATAGTTATTCATGGACCACTTCCTTAAAACTCTCTCTAGGCCTCCCATCCTAATAATGTATGTTATCAACACCCCATACTAGAGCTATATTACCTAAAGGGCTACCATTTGTTCTCATAACTCTTCTCATGGTATCCCACCTCCTTCACTCATACTTCCATCTCCCAACCTTTTAACATTTATGTTATCCTTTCCACTAACCCTCCAAAAATAAAAACCCAAACCTAACCCAACATATCCCTAAGCCACAACCTAAAGATAAATATAAATCCAAAGTTCAAGACTAATCCCAACCTAAACCAAAATCCCCATCTAAAGAAACTTCTTAGTCTAAAATTATCCTAATATCTTCCACAACTCCTCTAGTTAGCTAACAACCTAATTCTCAATTGTCACTTGAAGAAAACCCTCATAGTAAGAAACATATTAAAATTAAAATAAATTATGTTTTTCATCTCCCATATACCTAACCTTCTCTCTTAGACACTCTTGATGTGGCACCCTTTGACAAACCTCTTGAGCCTCCACTTTTCACTATGATTATAATATATTTCCTTGTATTTTTATCTTCCAAGATTCCTCTTCTCCTTAGATAGCCTAAACTAAACTCATCCTTCCACCTAGCCCTTGCCACCTATCCTTCCCAAAAATTCTCAATTCATCCACATAGACATGGTAGCCCCATAAAAAACCTAGTGAAAACTTGAACATTACTTGGTTCCTTCCTTCTACCAAACTAAGAAAAATTGCATGCCACCTCCTTTTGTTCCACTAGCACCACTAACATCTCCCTCTTCTTAATATGGCATGATTTATTCTTAATAGCCTATGGATCCTAATGCTTCCATATATATTACCAATGAGAAGGATATCAAACCTATTGATTTCTTTATTATTGAGTTTGTAGCTCACATAACTAGTGAATTCCTCTTTGGCTCAATTACAAATATCCACTCTCTTTAAATACTATTGACTTGTGATTTGACTCTTGCTTCAAATATTCCAAGAGAGGTTTCTCTTCTTATCAATTCTAGGAATTTATTTCTCCTCTACCTTTTCCTCATATACTTTATGTTCCTTTTATGCCTCCTTGATTTACATATATAAAATCCCATCATCACTTAGTACCAAGATATATGTTAACTATTGGCCATTGTGACAATAAAAAATTGCCAAATGACCATTAAGGAATATTGTGTTTATACATATGTGTGTTTGTTTCTACACTTGTGTAATCATATATTTATGTGTATGTTAATTTATTTTGGAGGATCCATTCTATGTCTTTGGAGATTAGCGTAAAAATAAAGAGAGAACAAAGGGATGTGTCAACTAGAATGACTTCAAACTCTTGACAAATTGAACCTATTTATATGCTCAACTAGCTATAGTTATTTGTCTTGACCATGCAAATTTTATATTGAGTAACATAAATATTTAGATGAAAGAGGTTGTTGTTGGTATTAATATGTTTGAATATTTTTAAATCCTAAATTATTCCTTTGTTTAAACCCTTCTTACACTTTCCTTGTAGAAAATTTTGAAACTTAGAGATTTTACATTATAAATAACCTCAAATAGACAAAAGAAAATTTACCAAATGTATAAAGAGATAGAAAGGATGGAGAAGAAATTTGCATATTGTAATAGATTACTTCTATTAAAATTGTAATGGTGAAAATTACATATATTGCACTTCACCCTCATTTTGGGCACTCTGACTTCATTCATTAAATTATATAATAAAAGCTAATAATTAGCATGGTTTTTGTTCAAATATAACACATAAACCAAACCTTACTTGATTCCATCTATACTCATTCCTATTAATTGATTTCAATCCTCAACTTATCCATTTCTCATCCAGGTTCATATATCCAATTTTTTTGAGTGAATGAGAACAATTTGTGCTTTATGAAAATGAATTTAGAACTTCTAAAGTTTAAATTTAAATTTTGGTTGACCCAACCCTTCCTTCTAATCATTTTGTGTCAACTCTAATTCATTTCAAATCATCTCATATGAGCAACTAGAATCAACATTATACCATGATACTGCATCACCTACTTACACCAACATCTAGGACATTCTCTACATAATTTATTTTTCACTCTCTATCAAAAGTAATTAAATTCAATTTTGTAGGAGTTTGAAAAAAAGGAGAATTGATCCTTATCTAGCAAACTCCACAAAGGTGTTACCAAACACAACCAAATAGCTAAAATAAGTGACAAAAAAGAGGACAATAGACAAGTCGATATCAACCTTTAACACATATAAGATCCATGCATCAAACTTCAAATTTGTAGGCTTGAATCAAATCTCTATACATATTACTTTAGCTTGTATCACTTTCCCATAGTGGAAATGATTCAATATAACATACAATCAAATTCCTAACTCTAAATCATTCATCTTACTTTTAATCTTTCTATGTATTAATAAATCAAATACAAAATTACATTTGCATTGATTCAATTTCATATAATATTTTTTATTTATAATTTAGTTTACACATTCATTTTAATAAATGATTCCAAATAACTATATATTCCAACTCTAAAATTTTAAAATAATTATTTATCTTAAGATTATATGCTAAGAAATATTTTATTCTAAATGATTAAATGTCACAAGTCTAAAATCTGAAAAATAATTTATCAATGTTAATCACAAACAAATCTAATCAAATGCAAAGCTTGACTTTGTTGTTAAAGTACTCGCCCAAAAGAGTTATAGACGTAGCTATAGATTATTCCTAGCAACTGAAGATTAGATTGATGGGTAAGCTTAAGAATTTGTTAAGATGACAGAAGAATCACATAGAGATGGATAAAGATTGTTTCAAATTTTGTAGAGACTGGATTGATGGTTATTCGTAAGAATATGC
>CM021100.1:71392394-71444762 GCA_007115665.2 Sequoiadendron giganteum
TCTGGCCTTGACTTCCAGTCAAAACATCGAGTCTTGATCATCAACACAACAAAGTTGTCCAAGAACAAATGCTGGTCCTCTACAAAGCTTTTCTACAACATCACGAGTTCTGGGGTCAGTTCAAAGCATCTGGTCGGAGGTGAAAAAAGTTTGCTTATTGACCAGATCTCTTCCTCGAGATTCTTCATCACATCCACACACAATCTCCTCATCAGCAACACTCCTCTCTTCCTCTACGTCTTCCAGAATGTGCATAAGCTCCTCTATTTGAGGGGAAAGGCAACAAAGTGTTTGCAGAGTGAAGAGTACTCTGATTCGGTTTCTTTTTCATTGCAGCAGTGCCTATGGTTCCTCTCCTCCAAGAACTGAATCAAATCAAACAGAAAATAAATAATCAAAGACAATATTCTAAAGAACACTCTTGTATTTGACACGGCCTCAAAAAAGAGAGTATATATATAATAAAAAATCAATAGAAAAAAAATAGAAGATGAGAGATGAAGAGCGGTGGATCGTTTACCTAGTGCTGCTCTATCCACCCGAAAGATGAAGATTCCAAAATGCTGGTTGTTGCTACGCTTCTTAGAAAATGGAGATCGCTTAGGGAGAACAAATGCGGAGTGAAGTGAACTCATTTTTTGAAGAACACATTAATTTTGATGAACAACAGGAAATTTGGGCAGGCACTGGAGTTCAAATTACATAGTTGTTGAGAAATAAATTTCCCACGTCCAACATTAATTAATCCAACCTGTTAGTTTCTAGCGCCGTGGGGTTTCGTCTGAATGCTACGGTAGCCAAGATAGACCATTCGTAGCAGGTGTGATAGGCTATGACCATCTAACACTGCCAAACAAAATAATGTACGAGGGATGCATAAGTCCATGGATGATAGATGGATTCAACATCCATGCCCCGGTGCATTCCTGGGGCTGGGTAGCCGTTGCCTTAAGAATGCACCCAAAGGCAATGTCTTCCACGCAATAGGTATTTGTGGTGCACCAAGCAACCTAAGCAGCCAAATGGCTCGCTTAGGTAGGAGTCCCTTGAGGGGGGCTTAAGCTCTATGAATTATGATCAAATTCGAAAGAAAAAAGAATAGATAAGTAATAGTCATTTATTTAATCATTTTTTTTTTTTTTGACAAATTATTTAGTTGTGATTTTACCCGATGACCAAATTAGTCATTTATTTAGTCATTTATACTTGTGAATTGAAAAATATTAGTAGAATTTAGTCATTTTTAGTCACATAGTCATTTATTTGTCAAATTCTACTAGTGTACTGACCAGTGTTGTCATTAATTCTAACTATGTGTTAAGGAAGTTGTTGCATGATGAAGATGTTGAGGATATTGAGAAAATTGTGGAAAAGAGAAAATAGGTTGTTGCAAGTTGTGCATGTGTAGTTGAGACTTTGAGGAAGTTTTGTGAGTACATGGAGCTATATGTTTGTTGCAAGTGTCTGAAGATGAGTTGGAATGAATTGATGAGTTGAGATGATGTCTCTAGTAGTTGGTTTTCAAGTGCTTTTGAAAAAAATTGATAAACAAAGAAAATAGTGTTGTGCAAGTGTTTAGAATATGCTCTGGTGTTGTGCTTCACATTTCTTCTGTGTTGAGGCTATGCTTGTGCGGATCTAATATGTTGTTAGAGGTTGTAAAAGGTTGCTATATTCAAAATTTTGGTATTTGGATTGTTGTACAGACTAAGATATTTTCACTATTGTGTGAACCAGTCTTTCAATGATGTTTTTGGTGGCTTGGGAGAAATGTATTTGCTCCACGTTTCTCTATAGTTTGGCTTCAGGTTATGTGGATTTTGGAAGTTTCTTATATTGTTTGTATCTTTCTATTTTCAAGGTTTTACTTGATTTGGTATAGTACAAAGTGAGTTTCATATGTCAATGTGTGAATAAGGTTTATCAATTATTTTGATTTGAAGTATTTGTATGATGCGAGTTTGGATGAAGTATTTGATGAATCTCAGGTAGTTCGAAGATTATTCTAGATCGTTTTCAAGTGAGTTTTGTTTTCTAGAAGTTACAAATTGATCTAAGGAAGTGTGTACTTAATGTTTATGGTGTTTTGCATGGGTGTTGGCTGACCTTGTGTTAGCACTACATGTGAGGCCTATGGAAGCGTGTTGAGGTGTGTTAGGACTTATTTGGGTCCTAATTAAGGATTTATATGGGTCACCTTCATTCCTATCCACTGTGGGAATGTTTAGGTGTCAACCTAATTTGAATTTATAAGTATAATGGATAGTTGTTGACTTTGGAGAAGGTTTTTGAGGTTGAGGTTAATGTAAATAAGAGTAATGCTCATGTGGGATGTAAGATAGAAGCAAGATAGAGGCAAGATAGATGAGAGTAATGTGAGTGATGTGAATTTGAGCAGAGTAGATTGAATTTCAAGTGTTGGATACTTGAAAGCAATGAGCTAAAGGTATCTATAATCTCATGCAAGGCTGTGAAAGTATTGGAGAAATTTTGGTGGAATCTTTATTGCATTGAAATAGTTTTCTTTGTGTAACATTTCTCTTCTATCTTCTTTTCATTTCTAAGTAGTGATATTTGGTTGTGAGCCTTTTCAGGCAGTGTGTCCTATTTTGGCAGTGATCCCTTTTTTTTTATCAATTTTGCAATTACTTATATTGTGAGCTAATCCTCACCGTAGTTTTTCTCTCATTGGGTTTTCCATGTAAATTTGGTGTTCTCTTATGTATGGTGTTGTTATCTTAGTTCTTTGTTATCTACTTTTCATGCTTAAACATTATAACAGAATAAGGGTTTATTGAATGCATATGGATTTGATTACTGTTGATGGTTTTGATTTTTTCATTAGATACAACTGATTCACCCCCTCTCAGTTGTCTTGTTCATTCAACACTCATTCTCTCTCTTTATCTCTCCATCTCCCTTTCTCTCTCAGACACTCTCTCTCTATATCTCAACCATATCCATATCCATCTCTATTTCTATCTTTCTCTTCATCCCTCTCCCTATCCATAATGAAGCCTAATTATCTTCTTGATTTAGAGGTTTTATTTCAGTTGTGTTTGGATCCTAGTTCTTGATGAGGGGGTGTGGGGGCCTTGCCTTGTAAAAAAAATATATTACTATGTAAAGTATCGGTAATGAAGCTTGATCTTGTTAAATGTCTTTTTTTTTTTTTGGTGTGTTTACAACCACGTTTAGAGACCATTTCATTTTTTTGAGTGAGGCAGGGCGGGGGGTTCGGGGTGGAGGGTGGTTTACCCCTCCCCCCCTTTTGCAGTTTGGGGGGGTCATCCCCCCGACGAGGGTTCAAGAGTAGCACCCTTGAAGTCAGATTTTGGATACATATTTAAATAATAAAATTTTATTTATATATTGCTTTGTGATCTTATTCCCAACAATAGAGGAGGGAGATTGAAACTTTTATTTTTTCTTCTCAATAATGTGAGCACATACTATAATGCTTGCATTATAGTGCACTCATGTTATAATGCAAACACATTATAACCCACTCACATTTTTAGTTGCCTTGGGTATTGCCAACTCTTAATAAGGTTGGATTTTTCTTGAGCATCCAACCAAAAGGGTTGGATTTACATGTCAACACCCAAAGATGTGTTTTTTTTAGATTATAAAAAATTAATAAATCTCAAACGTGCTATCCATCAAGTTTGCATGTCTTTCAATGTTGAGTTAAAAATTTATACAATAATGTCAAGCTCTCTCTTAACTTTCTAACCATGTAATTTTTTTTCTATTTTAAATATGTTAAGGTTTTGATCTTTAATTTCTTTTGCTAGTCTCTCCATTTTTTGTTGAAAACCTATGTAAGGTATTTTTGGTTTCATTTTTTACTCACTCGTCAAAATTTGAAAGAAATGATTTTTTTTTTAAATTGGACTTTATTCTATACATATATATATATTTTCAATTAGTTTCCAAACAAATTAGGGTAGAGCATGCACAATTTTTTATTTTTCAAGATGTGTTTGCTTTGGAAATTAGTAAAAAATCATATTTTCATTAGAAAATTAGCAAACAACCTGATGATAAACTACATGGTGCTAGCTATTTTTTCACTAAAGCGATTTCTAAAATACTAAAAAAGGTTAACATTTTAGGGGGACCACACCAGACACTATGTTATGTTTTTTTGAAAAAAATAGGAGCACTTTGTGTGATCTCCCTATTCGAACCCCATAATCTCCACCATTTAAAAAATAGTAGCTTATAAATTAGATTTAGATCACTACAACTTTTGTTTTTGTAAATATCTTCAATTTCTCATCCAAGATTAGTTTTTCTTGATTTCAATAAAAAAATTGGCCACTTAAGACCCCCCTTTGGTCTCCCATTTCCATTCACTTATGATTAGTTCATTAAGGCGTGTCTTAGCAAAAAATATAGCATCATTATGCCATGTCATATGCATTTTTCTTTATGGAGGTGTTAGTTGGAAACTCAAGCCACTAGCGAAGATAAAAGGAAGTAAACCAATTTTGTTGGATGAGACACATTGGATTCAAGATCAAGGGTCCATGATAGTTTAAACATCCATATAAATTGATAACTTTGAGTGATGTGAATTATTGGATCATCAAAAAGGACAATGCATTATTAGATTTACAAAATGGAAAGAAACTAAAGTCAATGAGACATTTTGCATTAGGAAGATATTATGGGCTAGCCATGTTGTCAATATTTCTATGTGATAGTATTATGAGGGTTTTAGACAAGAAAATAGATCTATCAACTCAAGAATCTATGCTATTGGTCCATGCCACCAGTAAGAACACATGAGAAATCGATTTTAATTTTGAAAATATGGCAATTTTTCACCAACTTAGGAGTAGAATATAAATGTGAAATACATTAATTAATTATTGAAAATGTTGTTAATTTTTTCTTTCAATACTTAAACAAAAATGAGGGTATTTATAAAATATATGTTCATAAATCTCCTACAAATTATTTAAGCATCCAAGTAGTCTATGGTGAAAGAAAGGGATGAATTATTTCAAAATGGAATTCAATTGATCCAAACTACCCAAGGTAGAGATGCAGAGGCAAAAAGAAAAGTTAATATCCATAAAGAAGAGTACAAACACCCTATAAAGGTCCTCACAATAGTCAAACACAAACCTACTATATGATAGTTAGAGTTTATCAAAACAATAAATCTATCCAAGATATAATTCCCATGAGCTAATCACAAATCTCAATGAATAGACTAAAAACATTTAATATTCTATATATAATAGAGCATTATTTTAAAAGAGTAACATACAAATATATAGGCCTCTTGAATGCATGAATCGAGGGGGTGGCATATCTAAGAAGTATGAGTTAAATTAATGTAATTGAGATAGAGGTATTTAGTAAAGTTAACTTAGTCTAATTGAGATCAAGGTAGTCTTAACTAAATAGAGGTGAAAATTAACTATCATCTATCAAGGATTGTTGATGTAGTGGTAGCACTATACATGCTATTATTAGATACATAGGTGAGAATAATTATAAATATTCATAGTATCCTAAGTAAAACTTATTAAATCGGTAAAATATCACACTTAGGATAGAACATATCAAAGGTGAAGAAAATATTACATCAATGCCCCCATAAGTGTAACTAAAGAGAAATGAAAAAAAAGGTCCTAGCAAGGCCATGTGAGGCACCCATGTACAATAAGTTCCCCTTAGAAAAAGAGAATGAGAAACCCCTAACGATAGAGAATAAAGAGATACTAAGTAGTCTCCCCAAATGTGATACCTCTTGCACTAGAGATGGAAGGATGATACAACAAGATGAAGAAGATCCATGCATATTGAACCACATTCCTTACCTTTGGAAGAGTAACAATGCATGTCAAAGCTCTCCTTGATCTAAAAAATAGGGACTAAAATGCAAGATGAATATCTCTTGTAACTTTTTCATAATCTCCAAGTTAGTGATCTGAGAGGTGCCAAGATTGGATTAGGTAAGATGGTGACAAGTCAAAGCATGATAGACACTAAAATAATAGATATCCATAGAAGATGTGATACTAGCTACAATAGAATTATCACCATCTAAGAGGAAACTTAAGTCCTCAAAGCTATCCTCCAAATATGTAAGGTGGGACTCATAAAATCAATACTAAATATATTCTAAGTACTCATCCCATCGAACTACCTCTATAAAACATATATAGTTCTACAAAATTGAGTCACTAGAAGCCACATTGAAAGCAGCATTAAACTTGATGAAGGCAAGAAATTATGATGAATTCTCTATGCATGTCATTGCACTTCTCATCCACTAATGTCATGTCCACACAAGATGGTTGAGTATGAAAAAATTATAAATTTAAAAGTGCTAGTGTAGATGAGTCCCTAGTTGTAAATGAATTGAAGTCTTAGGAGCACTAGGAGAAACCTATATATCATATTGGTGAGCAAGATATTCCCAAACTTTAAACACTACAATTGTATCATGATGATATGGTCAAAATTTCTCAATAGGTATAAGAATAACCATCATATGATCGTTTAGAAATAAATATCCATCATAGTCTCCAAACATCTCCCAAATGTTGGTCCATGGGTCACGAGGGAACTCAATATGAGTGGTGGCCATCATGGTGTTGATCTTAACATTATAGATGATTAATCTTAGATATAATTAGTCTTGTACTCATGTGTACGATAAAATTAATCCTAAGATATAATCAATTTGGTACTTCCATGTAACTTTCTACCAAAACGTGTGGGTTCATGAACTGGTTCATAAAGAATTAGCAAGAGTTTTACCCACTTGAAATGCTTTAAGAATTTATCTCGTTGAGACTTTTAGTTTCATCTATCGAATTTGATTATTGTAGGATATTTTGATACCCATATTAAATCTTCAAATTAGTTAATGAATTAAATTAGCCTGCAAAATAAGAGTGACCCCAAAAATTATCTTTATATTTGTTCATGTTGTACAAAGTATTCAATTCATGAAACCCCCTATAATTACAAAGTTTTGGAACTTTAAAATTAGTGTGATTACAAGTGTCACTTGCTAAATCAATGAGGTGTTTTTGATCTTAGTGTATTATAGATGTCAAACTAGGCCACAAAATTAAAAGTATAATTTTGTATAGAACATAATATATCAAAATGCGCCAATGAGAAGTACATGGAAAATTATACACTTTAAAAAAAATACACCAAAAAATATTTCATATTAGCTCAAATGGAGCTTTAAAAGTTTCCAAAATAAAAACTACACAACACCACTTGTAAGACTACAATTTCTAAGAAACTTAGACACCAAAATAAAAAATCATTTGTATTATTGTAAAGATCTAAAAAAATAGCCCAAATAGACTTAGTAGCAAATTTGAGGAAGAATGGAGCCTTTGAAGTTCAACACCAAATACTAGAACTTTGTTGGAGTGGGGGTAATATTGGAGGGAACGAGTAAATGATATCATGTTCACATCAATAAAGAATATTTCAAGAATTTTAAGATTGCTTAGAATATTCCTCACAATTAGAATATTTTGAAACCACTTACAAAATTATTAAAAACACCTTTTGAACTAAAAAAAATACTAATTATGCATGGAAAATTGCTTGAGGGCTCCATAGGTGGTTTTTACTATGAGGTAGAGAAGAGGTGGAATTGTTGGCAGAGGTGGTGGCCATGTGGTTGCAACTGTTAGTGATGATTTGGCTATTGGGGTGGCAAAGGGATATTGCAAGTTGTGAAGTAATAAATTTCCAACAGAATGCAAGGGAGGGCAGTGACACATAAGAGTGGTGTTGAAATATTTAAATTGTTGGTGGCAAATCAAGAAACTAGTGGGAGGTGGGGGCATGAGCCTTGACCCATAGTAGGGGTTTAGGTACCCCTATGAACTTACAAAGCAACAAGCACTTTTTTTAAAATCCCATATATTTTTTTCTTAACTTGAAAAAAAAAAATCAACTCATTTTTTTTAAACAAATAATGTGCATAAAGATAATAACTATGCAAACTTGTACCTACATGTGTAAGTAGTGATTGCATGGTCTATATGGATGACATAAGAGGAGTTTTTTCTAAGGATACAACACAAATATCTCTTATTTGAACAATTTTATAATTGATTTGTGGGTTTTGAGGCCTTCAGGATGTAAAAGCAAAGCCAAATTTCACCCAAAATACACTAAAATGATGGTTTCCTGATAGATCTTACAAGCACCTTCCAAGTAAAAACCCTCATAGATCTAGGCTCCAATGTTTAATTCAAATGTAATAAAAGGAAAAATAACTATCTCAAATGTGCTCAACTCAATGGTGAGCTCATATTTGCTCCATAAATATCTCAAAGTAACTTGCAATATAAAATTGCAAAGAAAACCCCGCTAGCATGTAATATAATTATTCTTAGAAATTTGAAATGGAGTAACTTTAGAATATCATGGCTTTGATACTATGTTACAATTTGTCATAAACAACAAATCTACCCAAGACTTAATGCATATGAGTTAATCACAAATCTAGATGAATAAAATAAAGATATTTAAAATTAAATTTAAAGAAGCATTGATTACAAAAAATAATATATAAATTTGTACATCAATTGGATGCATGAATTAAGGAGATGGTATATCCAAGAGGTATTAATTTATTTAATTAGGGTGTGAGTCAAATAAGTGTAACTAAGCGAAAGGTGACTTTGACTAAATAAAGGTGACACCTAACTACTAACACTTATGTATATCAATTCAAAGCATACATTTATCATTATTAACTATCCAATGAGAATAATTAAATATTCATAATATCTTGAATATATTTATTAAATGAACACAATAACACATTCATAATATCTTAAATATATTTATTAAATGAACACAATAACACATATCCAAGATAATTATAAAAAAAATACACCAAGTACTTCCCTCTTCTTTGAATAAACCTAATTGCACAATAACCTAACCTATGCTACCCATCACTTTATCTATGCTATAGTTGATAAGGTCTTCAACCCCAAATGAGGAAAAAGAAAACACCAATTATTTGCTGCACTTCCGTGCATTTGGATAGTCTAATTTTTAATTTTCATTTTAATTTAATTGCCTTCTTCCAAAAAAAGACACCAATTATTTGAGGGCGGGCGAGTACTTTTGAGAGATTTTCCATTTATAAAGAAAGAGTTATTTGAGGGGAGAATCTGCACCACCCTTCTTTCCCAATACATTATTCCCGACAGGGTGTTTTAGTGAGAGGAACAATCCCTAGGCACCATCTATCTTTTCTGTCCACACAGAGAAGAGGCCCACAACTTTCTTTTTAAACCAACACTCAATCAATCTACAAGCATGTCCAAGATAAAAGCGCTTAGAGTTACATCAAAGCCTTAACAAAACATACTTGGATGCCCTAGAAAAGTGAGCCCTAGACAGGATTTGATCTTCAGACAGTACGAGGACAGTTCTGAGGTGTTAAAAGATGCCCCAACACAGTTTACAATTTAACATTTCCCCTTTCACCTTTCTTCAGTGTTTGCATGGAGGGGTCTGTCAGAAATACAAAGAAGAATGTTTCTCATGTAAAGTTCTTCTAGGAAGAATAATTTGACAAAACTATTCAGAGATGAAAATGGTACTAGGCCTAGGACAACCTTGGGAGAAAATTTAAAATGGTACTGCAATAAAAAATCCATCTCAATGCTCCCCCTCTCCAATATATATATATATATATGTATATAACTATATATATAAAATAAGATGGTTTTTAAAGTTCTATAGTTTAACATCGTTAAAATTGTTTTAATGGAATGAGGGATTGTTTGTACATTATTTTGTTAAATAAATTTGATTAAATTGACTAATTTTTTTATGTTTATATTTTGAAATTATTAGTATAAATATATATTTGTGTTTAGTATAATAGTTATAGTAAACAAAATGAAATGTTTTGTATACTTATATCTTATTTAGTTTATTAGATCATGTTAAAGTATCATGGTCAAAAAATATGATAATCATTAGATATACATAAACGAGAATCATCACATAAGAAAATTATTACATATAAATGAAAAGGAAAATAAAGTTTCCTTAAGATTGACTTAGGTCAAATAAATGTAATTAATTATGTATAAATTAGTTTAGATTAATGAGTAATAGTTTAGTATTTGATAAATTTATTTGTTATTTTAAGAAATATAAATGTGGTAGTTGTGGTATTTATGTTTATAATGGAAGAATGCTATTTTTGGAGAAGATTTTGATATTAGCTAAGTGTATGTTCAAAAGACAATACCTCTATTTTAGTGAAATGCTTTGGAGTCTATCTAGGATATGTGCTCTATTAGGGACAAGTTAATAGGTTTGAGAGAGAATCACACTCACAAACTAGCCATATGAATTTAGACTCATTGTTGTGCACAATAATGTCCAATTATATTCTTCACTTGGTGATAATTGTATGTTATGATTTTCATGAAAACCTAGGGACTAGTAGTATTTTAAAATGCCTTAGGAGGTTGGTGTTTCATCATAACAACACAAGTTCTCCAAGATCAACCCCAAAAAAGTGTACAAAAATGAAAGAAAAGTAAGGGCCCTAGAATATAGATCCATTATTCTTTTTAGAAATCAAATAAAAATGTTGTTGTTAATTACTCCTTTAGTTCTCTAGGATGAGAGGATCTCAATTGATTGCTTGATGTTACTTGATGATTAGAATGAATGCATTGAATGCCCTTAAATACTAGCGCATAGCATCACTTTACACAAAAACATGTGTTTAGTTGGCTTGAGATAGATAGGTGAATAAGGTTAGTTGGTCAAATTTAAATTTTGAATTTTTACAAGGGACAAGTTCATGACCTCATAAATGTCTTAATACTAACAAATAGTTAGATTCAAATGGATGGCAACTCTAGGGACCTATTTTATAAGTGAATGTCACAAATATGTAAATAAGGAAATGCATAAAAGAGAGTGTGTGTGTGTATAAAGCTATAGTAGGAGTTGAGAGTATAGGGATATGTGTATAAAGTAGACTAAGGATAAGGGAATGAGCCCAACTTCACATAAGATCGCATCATTTGTCAATATGTAAATGTATTGAGATATTTCCTTAAAGTAAACACAAAAATAGATAGAAAATAACATAAATATACAAATTTCACAATTATGAGAATATAGAGAATAATTATATGCTTAACTTGTTTATCAAATGGGAAATGGATGGTATATTTTATTCATTTATCTCTATTTTTACATGTCACAAATTATGTATCCTCTTTATCATCTTTGATATTTATTTCTATAATTGCATATTGAAAAAAGTTGTTGCAAAGAATAAGTAACCACAAAAAGTTGCAAAAATAACAAATCTTGAAGGATACAATAACCAAACAACTAAGAGTGAAAAAATAAACACTATAAAATATCATTTCATGAACAACAATAATAAGGTTATAAACAAGTATGGATGTATAAATAACATGACAATTACAAAAACAAGGCCAACAACAAGAATAAGCATCTCATATAACCTAGTAGCCTTTGTGTTTATAATGAGAGTTGGGTGTTCTCATTTATTTAATAGGAATGGAGTTGAATGGTTTTATTTTATTTTCTCTGACTACTATGTGACATCTTTATTCCTCTTTAGCATTCTCTATAACTGAGAAGATAGAGATCCAATCCAAAAAAAGATGTCAACATAAATTATTCGAATTATAGTTTCCTAATAAAAATCAGAACTAGAAAATGTTATTAAACATTTGATTTTCAATAAATGCACCAAGACAACATGTCTAATTGAATTAACAATCATATAATTTTGTAGGCTCATTACAAATAAAGCGTATTTCTAAGTCAAATGATGACCAAATATAATAGATAGGTTTCTAGATATAACAAACCATTACTTATTGTATCATACTTTTATAAAGGAATCGGTCAACATTGATCCAAATTTTTAACTTTAATCACTAACAAGTGGCATATATGTTTTAAATTTTGAAATGATACAAACTAAGAAAATTATAGTTGTTGATAAAATCTTGAAAAATGAAGCTAAATTGGATGTCACTCTTTATATACTAATAAAAAAAAAATTCTTCAATTTTTTTGTGTATTTACAAGTTAAAACTTTAGTGCATGGATTTATTTTTTCTCAACTTTGATAAATACATTTTTTTTAATAAATATTAAAATGGGTGTGTATTGAAACATGATTGTTTCCATGGGACATCACCTTTTATCTTAATTATTTATCCAAAATAGAAAAAAAATACCATCTTGACATAGATTCTTTTATCTAGTGCACCATATTTTTTTCAATTTCTTTATTAAATTTTAGTATTTTTTCTTCACAAGATAACCAACCTTATGTTTTGGTATTGATAACCTAATTTTAGAAAAAAAAAATATATTAAAAGATAATTAAAATATTATATATATATATGAAAGCTATACTTATAGATCTACAAAAGGGTATTTTATATTTTCTAAAAAAATTATTTACATGAGTAGTAGTTGTTGAAACGTCAAATTTTTTGATTTTTTTTTTTTTGGTAAATTGGTTTCAAAGTGGTGCTATATATGCATTTAGTGAACACTTTTATTTGGAAAAGTTGTGTCCATATCTAAACCAGCTACAATGAATCTAGTTAGATCATATGTTTGAGTAAAATTTGTTTTAGTTAGAAATACTTAAATTCACTTGTGTTGTGTTATCCTTGAATTCAACATGCTCAATTCATGGGATAACCCCTATGAAACTTTTTTGTTTTGTAGCCCATGTAATCTAAGCACAAAAAACAAGGTGAATCCCAATTTGCCTTCATGTGTGGTCCTTAGTCCAATAACGTCTTTTCGAATGTTAACCTTCGTCAGTTTGTCGAAATTCATCTTTTTGACCAAGTTGTGAATTTCAGTTTGTAGGAGTTAGAAAAATTTGTATACTTGCAAGATCAAGGTTTTTCCCCAACCCTGCAAGTGAAAGTTGCAAAATAAAAAGGTTTGCATATTTAGGGTTTTTCCTTGACCCTGCAAGTCAAAGTGCAATTTGAAACTTGAAAATTCGGACTTTTTTGCTGACCTTGCAAATCACTTATCTAACTTCAATTTGTATTAGTGTCATAAATTCTCACTCATGCAATCTTGGCTTCACACAAGTTACATTTAATGTCATTTTAATGACTTTGAATTCAGTTTTAAATCAGTCTTCCCTTGTCTTTTCTTCATTTCTATTCATCATTTTTCATTCTCTACCCTCTGTGAGTATGTCTAAAGTTCAAGAGTTCGATTGTGCACGGATTTGGGACATATCTCCTTCGAATTTTGAGCTAGGTTTTTTTCTTCTTTTTCATTCTTCCTGGTATGTTCATATTTTGTCTCCCTTTCTCTGAGTTAATGATTAGGGTTAATGTTTTAAATCACTTTTCCCACTTAAAATTTTTACAGTTTGTGTTTAAATGGATTGTTATTATATCTTATATAGGTTTTGATTGTTTAGGTTTTATACTTTTTGTATGTCGATTTACCCTTCTTTTTTTCTTGTTTACCTGAAACCATAGTTTATTTTATTGGTTTCCTATTGAAGGGTTTGTGTTTTCTTGATCAACCCACATGTGTATGATCTCACATTACACAGAGTTTTCCCTTGAGGATTTTCCCATGCTAAACCCTTACAGATTACCACTGATTCTTGAAGTTTCATGCCCGCCTATGACTTAGGTATAATCGATTTTTTTCTTCAAAAATACATAAGCATTAATGTGGAAGGTTTGATCAATTCTATTTACCGATCAAACATGAAATAATATCAAAAATCTTGAAACGATGTGTCATTCTCATATTGAGGGTCAGGGTAATTCCTCAACCCCACATTATCATTGGTTTGCCTTTCCTTGGATGCATGGTATAAAATTTCGCACATACAAACATTTAACCCTCTTACTTGAGTAAAATGTATGGTTGGGGTTTTTCCCCGACCTTCCAGTGACTTGATGAGTTTTGTGTATATGTGATATAAAACCCAGCACATACAAGTATGAATGTGCCTTACTCGCCAAACATTAAAGTTTGAATACATATTGTTTTTCCCATATTGCAAGGTCAAGGAAATTCCCCAACCTTGCAAAATAATTTGATTCACATCGATTACTATGTGAGGTCGGGGAATTTCCCCAACCCAACAATTTTTTGTGTCTTTCCTTATGAACACGGTGCAAAAACCCGTGTATACAAACTATGAGTTTTACCCATGAATATTGCATAATTGGTCATTTTTATTGATTGTGCAAATAAAACTAAAATTATGACCTATATAGTCCTGGGGTTTTTCCCCGCTCTTACAAGTTGTGTTGAATCCAACATGTAATGTCAGCAATTTTGGATGACTTTACAAGTAAGATTGAACTTCCTCGAAACATAGATGTGAGGTCAAGCTTTTTCCCCGACCCGACAACAAATGCAAAATTTCTTCCATCTTGCAAGATCGTTAAATTTTTCCCCGATTTGGCAACAAGCAAAAGACCTACCCACTTGCAATGTCATTAAATTTTGATGGCATTACAACTTTTTGCAAAATCATTAAATCCACTTGCAATTTCACCATTTTTCTGCGTGAATACTTTCCAAGAATCATTTTCACTTGCAATGACGCTAAATTTTAGCATATGTACCCCCTTATTCCAAGTTGACTCATTGCGCCCGTTTTTTGCATCCACCATGCTCAAGCCCCATTTTTTGTGCAATCGCTCCATTTTTTGCCCTCGCTGCAATTTCCATATGCAATATTTTCCTAACATTGCAAAAAATAATGTTGATCTTGTTATGTAGTTTCCTTCCCATGTTTTTCAAGATTATCTCACATCTGCATTCCTGCAAAACCAGTGTCTTGCTAATGTCAGATTTGTCTCCTTCCAAGGGGAAAGCTATGAAGTACAAGTATCAAGGTGTGTTTCTAGCTATTGTGATTTCATCAAATGTTGATGAGATCAAGGACACAAAGATCGGGCATGTTGACATGTCCGAGTTTCTTGAAAGGACTAAGAAACAACCCTTGGACAATGGAATGAGATCAATTGTTCAAAGTAGTATACATCTTGTGTCCTCATTCCCGATAGATGCTCAGAATCTGAAATTTGTAATACAGGTTGCCTCTCACTACAACAAAGAGAATAGAAGTGTCAGGGATTCAAATGGTAATATAGTGATGAGGTTGGATGCCAAATTTCTTAACAAGGCATTCTAATACCCAAGCATTGATAGATATGTTACAATTTTAGAGGGTCTGCATAGGCAAAATATGAAAACGATCTTGATTCTGCCAAAAGGATCATCAATAGTAAATGATTAAAGACCCCTAGACCAAGTGTCACAAGGTGGCCTAAGGATCCTCCTCGTAGTGATTTCATAGATGAGGTAAATGACCTCATTACTCTTCTCAATAGGGTACATGGTTTACTTGCTTCATCAACATTTGAGAACTAGATGTACTTGTACATCAAGACTATTTTGAAGAGGAAACAACAATTATTTTGGGGTGAAGAAATCAGCAAATCTATCCATGAACAACTAATCAAAGTTCTTATGACACAGAAGTTCTATATGACTTCCTTTTTGGTCTATTCTCTAGCGGAAATGAGGAATTTTCCAAGTCTAACCGCTGAGGGAGATAGGAGGGTAACACAGGTTTATAATTATTTCCTATAGATTACTCTCAAAGGAAGCACCAATCATTTCAGAAGGGTGAATGATGTGTTCTTTGCTCCTCTCATGTGTGCCTTTGATCCAGAATTGGAAAATAAGAGAGTATTTGACGAAGCGTGGAAGGTGGTCAACAAATATGCATGTTTATATCTTAAATTTCCAACTTTTACTTATCTGAGAGTTGGATGTTGCATTGGTTACCCCTACATGCATCCTCGCTATCCTAGCGACAATATTATTTTCATGGAACTGTGCATCTACAAATCATTGCAGTGCACAATAAGCAGATGGAATCTCATAAACCTAGATTCAAATTCCCATTAACAATTGGCAGATACTCCATCCAAACTTATCATAAAGCGGAGGTGGTGCAATAAAAAATGCAACAGATAACATTGAAATGGTTCAAAGTAAGATTTGATTTTAGTTACAAAGGTATGAAGGATCGAATCAAGAAGGCTCATACTCATGTATCAAATTGAGGACATATGGGCTAATATCATAATAGAATAGGAAATTAGGAAAATGGATTATTGTATATTAACCCTAGAGCAGATAAAGGAGTTGGATATGGAAGACATCCTTGAAGACATGGAGGATGATGACAATATATTGGATCCTACTTATGAAAGGAATTATATTGCAGACTTTCCTTTAATTCCCATCCAATGGTCTCAAAAAGAGGTAACCTTAATCCAAGAAAGATTTGAACCCATTCTATCAACTACTAATGTTTGGTTAAAGGAAAGGGGAATACAATCGAAACCTTTTCTCGTTGGATTAGAGGAAGAGACACAAGGTGAAGCAAGTAAAAATTTAGAGCTGAGGACCAAAAACAAAAGTGATGCTCCAAGTTCTAGAAGGTCACCTAAGCCTAAGATCAAATTTATCGTCAAGGGTGGAAAGAAGAAAAGCAAGAAGGCTACAAAAGGGTCATCCACTGAAGTACAAGAGGATCTTGTGAAGAGGAAAGGAAAGTCGAGGAAGAAAGACATGAGGAAACAGAGATGTCCCATCATGAGAATATTCCCGAGGAACTTCCTATCTCCTCCTATCCCATTGCTAATGTTGTATCTTCTCCTACTACTCCTCCAATATCTTCACCTATTCCTAATGTTTTTATTGCTATTTTTACTCTTCTTGTTACAGTTAATGTTACTCATTATGTGTCAATACAATCTATGCATTCATCTCCTATCTCAAGATCACCTTTCAAAAGTCCTAAATAAGGTTTGGATAAGGTGTTAGGATCTCCCATGTCCTTGGCGAGCCTATCCTCTCCATCCTTTGATATTGCATCACATACAGAATTAGAATAGTTCATGTCTGAGTTGATTCAAGTGTCAAGTGTTGAAATTCCAAATGTTATTTTAATTGAACCTCCTCCCATTGTGACCACCACTTTTGTGAGAGAAACAACTACATTGTAAAAAATGATTGCACATCCAAAGGATAGTTTTCCACTCCCACCTTGGTTGTCATCAAAAAATACAAAGAGAAGAAAATAATCCATCTCTCCAGATGAGTTTGACTTTGCACAACTTGCACCACCAAAAACCAAGAAATAGGCGAAGACTCTCTCAAGGCTATTGTTTGACAAAGAGGGAAATGGGTATGCAAAGGTATCTCACCCTCCCCCTAACAAGACCTTTGAAGAGGTGGAGCTCACAGATTACTCTATCACAAGAGTTGATCTAGGAAAGGTAACTCATCAGAGTGCAAAGGAAGATGTTCAAGCCACCTTGAACTCTCACATAGAGAGGTTTGACAAGGAAAATGAGGCAAAGGATCATTATAAGGGAAAGACAAAACAATTGGCAAGTGTGCTACAAAATATTACCCAATCTTTTGAATCTGTTGAACTAGTGCAATTGCAATTGGTGTTGAAGATCATGTCATCCAAAAGGTGGAGAAGGTGCACACTAGGGGCGGGGTGGTTAGTGAATTTCTTGATCAGATAGTTGCCCTAGGAACTAAAATTTTAAAGTCTACCATGGAAAAGCTTGATAAAATGGAAGGTATGAAGGCAAAGTTGGATGAAACCGCTAACACTCTCTGTCAAGCAAAAGAAGATGTGGAGAATAGGAGGCAAGAGTGGGTGAAAATTAAAAATTTGAAGATAGACACTCTAGTGGAGGTTGGGATCATTCATGACAAAGATGTTTATGTAGAAGTGAAAGAAACCATGCTCCAATAGGATACCACCATCACTAATCTACTCAATGATTTGCAAGCTACTCGCGAGGTTGGCAAAGAAAATGATATGTAGCTTATCCATAAGATTGAAGAAATTTTGTGTAAGTAGTGAGATGATCAGAAGTTTCTTTCACCAAATGTAGTTGTCCAAGAGTTCACCAGCAACATTCAAAGGGAGTTCAAAGATTATTAATTTCAATGCCTCATATGGATAAACTCTTGGATATTTAGTTAGGTTTGGACAACTTAAAAGTGTTTGTTAGAAGGCATGAAAATGCCTACAACACCATCAGAGATTCAGTTAGAAGAGTTTGAGGCATCTTCAAGCATACTTCAGAACCAAACGAAGATGAAGTGCAAGCAATCTTGAAGAAGCATGATGATTTTCTCATGAAGGACGATGGAGAAGGCTAAATATGCCTTGTATTAGTTTTTAGTATTTCCATGCTTTTTGTAATTAGTCAAAGACAATTTACATGTCATTTTTTTCCAAAATTGTAAATACATGTAACAACAATGAAGCCCTTCAAAAAAATTGGACTCCAAAGTTGAATAAGTCTAAGTAGTTATTTTTTTCCTAGATTAGCTCTTTTTCTCTCATCTATAAATATGATAGAGCTCATTTGTAATTAGGACATTTTAATCTTATGCAACAAAGTGTTGCCCAAAATGTGAATCAACTTTGAGACTTTGTGTTCAAATTGCAAGATCAATTCCAATTAATAAAGGAGGCAAATTTTGATATCAACCTTTATTTTGAATCAAATTTGTATAAGTGAGGATATTCTTATGTCATTCTTGTTGATCTCTCTTATCAATGATTGGATAAGTGGTGTTTCATTATTATGATTGGAAGGACATTCAAGATAAGATATATAAACTTTGTGTTATATTGTTTACTTGAAGTTGTGTGTATTGTTAATATCTTTTGGTGAAATATTATCAAGACTTAGAGCTTGGAGTGATTCACTTTATGTGTGAATCTATTTGGTGAAGTGAGTTGATAGACTTTGTGGTCCAACTTACGTCATTGGTTACTACATAACGCTCATTGAGGACATCAAAAATAATTTGGGCTTTTGTATCTTCTAGTTACTTATATCTTAGTTAAACTGGTACTCTTTTATTACTCTTATATTTAATCAAGAATATTAGTGATTACTGCTTAAGTATATATTAGAAGTGTAGAAGCATTGTTGAATATTACCGTCGAACATTGTAAACATTTTCTAAAAGAAGAGAAAATGACAAATGTAACACACACCCCACATGGTTAAAGCTAGTGTAAATACTTTTAGCTTAGCATAGTTTACTTTTGTTTCAATAAACAATAAGAAGGGAGCCTCCCCTTTCTGAGAGGAGAGATTTATCTCATCATAACTATGGTTGAAATCACTATTTCATAATTTGTTTAAAGGGACTACAAAATATTCACCCATGTTGATAAGTTGGCCAAAAGTGTGACACAACTTTTGTACTTTTACCCAAGCACAATCTCAAATTTTTTCATATTTCTTAATAAAAGTTCAACCCCAAAACAAGTTTTTAAATCAAGGGTGACTAAGGACTATACAAAATTAAGAAACTACATGTATTTATTATTCAAGACAAATCTATCTTTAGTGATCTCCCAAGGTGACTAATTGAATGCAGTGAAGTCTCATGTCATTGAATTGTTGAACCCCTTTCTTGAACAAGTAATAAGCTTGCCTAAGAAAATTGATGGCAAGAGGTTGATCTTGATACTATATACACGTATTTCATTAAATGGATGAAGATTTAAAACTAAATTATGATGCAATGGAGACTTTCTCCACTTTAAGAAGTGATAAGTTTGCTTCCAGTATATATAAATGGATTGAATAGGAGAGGAAGTTTTGATATGAAATGATGACATGCAAGAGGAATCTTGCCTAACCAATTCAACATAAGCCTTTAGTTTTGGGATCTAAATTTTTTATTTTACTATTAGACCTAGGTAAGGTGTAATGAGACCAAGAAGTAGCTCTAAAACCAAATGTACCATCCCATTTGGTCCAAATAAATAATTGGATTAATGGGTGAGTGCAAGATCATGATGATCCAAATAATGGTAATAGGGGTAAAATAATGCTTTGTTTCTAAATTATCGATATCCATTTCCAAATAATAGATATCCATTTTGTAAATGTTAAAACATTAAAAAAATGAGTCTTCACTTTGCCAAATGACCCATTATAGAGGAGAACAACAAAGGGAAATGGATATCTGACCTAAAAAATAGATATCCATTTCAAAGACCATTTTTTGTGAGCTTGCATTGACCATTGTCTATAGGTAAGTTTTTTACTTTCATTTTTTTTTTTTAATTTATTTTAGTTTTATCAAAATTTATTTAAAGTCTTTATTATGATTTAGGTTTTCATTTTTAAATTATTGGAATTAGTTAAAAATTGTATTCTTTTATGTTTTGAATTGCAAATAGGTTTAAAATGGTCTCGCAAAAATATTAATGAACTAAATAACATTATGGAAATATATCATCGACACCCTCAATTGTCTCCAATAAAATATAGCTTAGAGGGAATTTTTGTCCATGTTAGAACCCTCATAAACTAAAATGAGTCACTTCGACAATGACAAGAATCTAAAAGGCAAGAACACTCTACCATCTTGTCATATGATTAAGTGAAATACTTAGAGATAACCAAATCCATGTTAGTAGAACATTTTGTCAATCCTACAACTAGATTACATGTTGATGTATGTAAGCCCAATTTTTTAAGCAAATGATGCACACATGAGCATATGACAAATAATATGTGAGATCATTGGTGGATAATTTTTTTATAAACCATCCAACAACAAGCTTAAAGTTCCTCTATATTTCCTCCTCAAACTATATGCAAATTTTGTTTTAGGCCACCATCTCAACCATTTTGACTTTAGATATTTTTGAGAAGGTAGAGGAATGCCTCAAGATAGACATGGGGCAATGTGACAAATGCAAGGTCTATTTATTTCCCCTCCTCCTGTTCCTTATCCCTCCAATAACACACTCAGTCATTGTTGCAGATGCAACAAATCAAGACCTCCATGTCATACACTCTTTGACTAGTCATTTGATTACGCATAGTTCTCAATTTGTGTAGTTGCATGATATTGATGCTCCTAGTGGATTGATTGATATTGGTGGACCCTCCTTGTATACACATATTTATGCACCTCATTCTTGCACTATATGCAATCATTTGTGTTTAGGTTCTCCCAAAGAGATTAGTGAGCCACCCCTAAACACATCCGAATATGATATCCCTTATATGAAAAATTCACGAGATGAGCCAGCAAGATTTTAGTGGTCTTATCCCTCATAGCTATGGCACATCCAAGAGGAACTAGTTCTTATTTAGAACCAACACACATGCTTCCCAAGGATCGACCCTAGCCAAGACAAACTCGAGTGTACATTACGCCCTAAGTTGGACATGCACTGTGTGTCCCTTCTCCCATGCCCATAGCCCACCAACCACCTTCTTCCTTGAGTGATCTACATGCCCTTTCCAAGTCTCACATGAATGCTTTATATAACCTTTTAAGGGGTGGTTTCCAAACCATCACACCCTCTCACAAAAGTTTTATTTTAATAATTTATTCATTGCTTTTTAAAATATTTTTAATGAAGATTCTTTATTAATCTCTATTTTAATTAAAGGATCACAATATCCTTTATTTTCCTATCTCCCTTTTAATTCTAAAGGGTTATTTCATAAATTTCCCTTCTCTTGGAGAATAAATCAAATAACATGCATGTATGTATGTATGTGTACATACACATACATACATACATAGACTTACTATTTCTCCCTTTTTACTTACCACCACCTTTTTTCGTAGGTTTACCCCACACATGCAATGACTCCTTTGAACCATCATTCACATATTTTCAACTCATCTCCTCCTTGAGTGGGGTTAGAGCAAGAATATTTATCTTAGGATTTGTAGTAGAACCACTTAGATTTCCTAGGATTCAAGCAATGAGTAGAGTTAAAAAAACACATTTATCCTCTTCAATCTTTACATCAATTGATCCTAGTTGACTTAATATTGAATTCAAAGTATTCGGGTGTTCTACAACTATGTGTCTTTCATAAAGTAACACGATACATTTATCCTCTTTAATCTTTACATCTATTGATCCTAGTTGACTCAAGATTAATTTAAAAGTATTGTTTTGCAACCATGTCTCCTTTCATTTTTAATGAATATAGTTTTCTTATAAGGTGCAAATTGTTAACAAGATTCTTGGTATGATGTATTTCTCATATTCTCTTCCATAAAAGAAAAGTAGTAGTTTCACTAGAAACAATCAAGAAAACAAAATAAAAAAGACACAACCTTATTGTATCATAGGCAATTCTATCTTCTTATCCAACCTTCATCTAACATGCTTAAGGGTCTAGTCTCATTTACCATTGCTTTCCATTGTTTTTTTCTTCCAAGAGATCCCTTGTCTTCAACTTCCAAAGTTCATAGCATATGTTTAAACTTCTCAATTTCAGTATGGGATGTGTTGGCCGTGATTCCTATGACTAGAATCTAAACAACACAAAATAGAAAAGCTTTTATTAAAACAAAAAAAAAAACTCAATATAGAAAAATATGTCTTTCTAGATCATGCCACTATGGCATTAATACCAAATGTTGATAACTAGATGAAATACAATTATAAAAAATTGGTCCTTGGTGCTTACAAATTCATTAATCAATTGTAGAACAAGAATGGAAACATGAATAATAGTGCAGCAATCAAACATGCAAACCACAAGAACAATGATATACATGAAGAAAACTCTTTTATGTGAAAAAACCTACCATTAAAGAGAATGCAAGATTGTACTAATCTCAAATATAGTGTATGCCAACATGACTTCCACCTTCAATCCAACAACATTCTAGCAACATTACAGTACAACCAGCAAAACTTATAAACCATTATCTGAAGACCTCAATACATAGGCTCTTACAAAATAAGATGCCATTAATGGGATTGTAAATTAAGTGTTAAACCCATGGACTCAAACTAGGAAACCAAAATACCCATTGAATTTCCAAAACCCCTTACACATGAGGGCACAAAATTCAATGGCTTTCAGACATGTGAAACCTTTAGGAATAGTATGTAACTCCCATTCATTGTAGAATTTGTCATAACTTGTCATAGATCCTCTTGCAGCCTTACAATTTGCTATAACCATCATAGAATCTCTTTCATTAAAGACAAGTGGTCAACTATGATTATTCCAATGCACCCCCTATTTACTACCTCACACCATATTTTTCAAGTCACTAGGAGAATAATAATTTAATGTTGGTCCCCCTTCCTCATGTGGGCATCCAACTTACCCTCTCCATGATTCTTGGAGATAAAAAAAAATTTACTCGACTATTCAAAATAATTAAATATTATAATAGTCTTAGGATTGCAAAGTGAATATCACCTAGTCCTATAACAAATTCAAAGATTGACATCTCATAAATGTTGAAATAGAATTTGGCATATTTGAGTTGCATAAATGCCAAGTATTTCCTCTTTTATTGTGGCAATCTCATTATTTATATTTGGGGAACAATGGGTATTGAAAGAATAGACGCCTACAAACATAAGTAGATTTTACCCATGTTAAACATCTAAATGTATCACATTGAAATAAAGGTAAAGATATTTTTTAGGTTACCACTACAGAAAAATAACCAATTTGGTATATGAGAACTCCCCTTTGAAAGTCCACAATGGGATTGTTGCCCTTTACCTTACATATTGTTCAACAAGGTGTACAATCTCCCTCCATATTCAAACAAATGCCTTCTTTATGACGTACATTGCATTCACCATGGTCCATTCAAATTGTACATTCAATTTGTGCAAGTAGACATTTAGTTGAACTAATTGAAAATGAAATATGGACACTCCTTACTTTCCTTTCTTTGATTCAATTTTAAATGGTTATGGTTTTGATTGTCTTAGGTTGAAGGCATGAGATGAACTATTACAATCTTGATCTAAGTCTCCTTGAGATTGTGCTCAACCATTGTCTTGGCCTTGCAATTGTGGCATGGGGTGATTGTGTTTTCCTTGGCCATGTTAGAGATAGTATAGTTGGCAATGTTATCGTCTTGACTCCTAGTTTTCTCCAAGTAGTAAGATTACTTTCTTGAAATACTTGAGCTCAATCTAACCTACAATCCTCAATTCAGAATTACCAATCACAGTTTGCCTTGTGATATGTTGTCAAGGTAGAGGTTCAATTGGTTGTAATCAGATTGGAATTTTAAGGCATGCTTGAGTAGTTCTATGGGTTAATAAATCATAAAGGAGCAATGGTTACATATGAAACAATTGCCTCAAGAATTGGCTTTTATATGATTGACAGATTGATCATAGCATGCTAGTGCATAGAAAATTGTTCAAGCCCAACCCCATGTTTGCAACAAGTTGTGCCCAAATCTTTTACCATATGTTGCAATGATGCCTTAAGTTAAGCTAGCTAGGCTAGTTCTTTGTATCCTCTAGATGCAACCACTTTTAGGCGAATAGTATAGAAGTTGGTGTGTGAATCCCAATAGAGCTTTAGCAAAACAGAAACCACTCGGACATGAATTCTAAGCCAAACTATTCTTTAAGCTCAATGGTGCTTCTTCCTTGGATACAATGATTACCTTTCGATACAGTTCCTCCAAGGATTTTAGTTGGTAACCCAGTTTGATGGTTGAACTTGAATAAAAAGCAAAATGCAAATGTTCCTCCTTTAGTTGAGAAGGTTTCCCAAAATGCAGACCCAAATACACACATGAAGAGCTCACGAGGAAATGTCACTTCTAAAATCTATTGTATTTGATTATTACATTATTAGATCTGTTGTGATGTGTGAACATCGCCTAAGGCTTCCAATTGTGCTTCGATCAAACAGAACATTAAGGATCTAGAATTACAATATACATTTTCTAAATCAAATCAAGTGATCTCGCCGAATTGGGTTATTGCTGTTTGCCAAACAAACTCATGATAATTTAAAAGAACTAACTAGCAGTGAATCCAATAAAAATATCTAATTTTAGAAATTTGATTGGCACAGAGGGCCTGTGTCAATATCTGAATGTTGGAAAGATGTTTCTTATGACACCAATTGATGGGGCTTCATCTACATATCATTGTGTACATAACCTTCCTTTGGTAGCAATCCATTTATTGGAGTCCATGTGACATTGTCGGCTTGTATTTCTTGAGAACTGAACAATGACTTATGCCGATCATAGCACTCATCTTCTAAGCACATACAATCTATCACTTCCTCGTCACATTTCTTGGGTTTTTAGGTAGGTTGGCTCTATTTTGCTGCTGTAAATAAAGGTAATTCTTATTTTCCCAAGAAAGATGCCTTAGAAATAAAGACATGGTCTTGTAATCATAGGAACAATCCCTGGGCACTATCTCAGAAGCATTTATCTTTTTTATTCACAGAGCCATGAATTGCTATTTTAACCCACACAAATTACACAACCAACAGCAAATCTAGCGGATATTGGCAGGTTCAAGCATTCGCTTTAACAAAACATGCTAGGTGCCCTAGAAAAAGTGAGCCCTGCACAAGATTTGGTCTTAGAAGAGGAAAATATATGAGGTCTTTAAGATGCCCTAACACAGTTTACAATTAAATATCCACCCTTTCATCAGTGTTTGCATAGAGAGGTCAGCTAGAAATACAAAGAGGAATGGTTCTCAAGATAAGTTCCTTTTACAAAGACTAATTTGACCGACTGTTCCTCAGAAATGAAAATAGCACATTGAAAAGCTTGGAGAGAAATTTTCAATTGGTACTGCAATTGGAAATCCAGCTGAATGCCAAAATATAGATATAAATTATAAAAACGTAAAAATCCAAAAGAATAGAGAGCTTATGCCATTTAATGGTATGCATCTTTCAACAAACAAAGCAAAACACATTTACAAATATAAAGAAACATTCTTGAATATTTTTCTGTTGCTCAACAACTACAAGGTTCAAATGTTTGAGCATTTTTCCCAAACATTTTTCACTGTTTGACCATTGTAGATTGTCATTTCACCATTTTACATCACGAAGAATGGAGATTAGCACATGCATATGAGTTGCCAAGCCATTCAAGAGCAAGAATCAATATTACAAGACTCTTTAATGTTGCTAGTCTAAGAATATATCAAAAGGACCAGACCAATTTTCTATATAAATCAAATGTGGCCAAAAATTGGATTGAATACAGTTAAAAACATAGAACTGCAATGCCAATAAGTTATCAATGTGGTATCATCCATGAAGCATCAGTTCTGCCTTCAATTCTATCTGCTTGCCATCTGTTCAATCTTTCAGGCTTGCACGCCATCTCTTCCTATGAAGGGGCCTGATGGCATAGATAGCAAGTATAACTTAGAAACGGATGAAACCCCAACGGTGGAATAATGATCACAGCTGCCAATGGAAACTTCAGCTGGAACTGCTTGCTTGTTCCAATTCTCATCTAAAGTAGTAACTGGGATGGCCTTCTTACAATGGACTCATGAGTTTCTTTGCTTTCTTCTTGGCATCAATTAAAGTCCTCTTCATCCTAGATAAATTAATAATCACATCCTGATCTTCTAAGTATATTTGTTTAGTTGCTTCCCACCCTTTTTTGACTACTGCTTTTGGGTTTTTTAAGACTAAATCATTTCTATCATATTTTCTGCTCAGACTGCTCTCTTCAATATTTATCTTATAGCCTATGTAATGAATACCCATTCTTCCTGCAGGCTCACCAAAATAAGTTTCAGCTGCCCAATCAGTCCCAAGAGGAATGACTTGAATAAACACAGACCGAGGACGCATGAACAGAAAATGAGTCAATGCTGCCCCATGAACACCAAGCAGCACATGACTGGAGTTGAAAAGCCTGTAAGTTGTCTTCAATTCAGTTGTTCGCAGAGGCTGCCATATTGTAACATTAAACCCAATTCCCTCAGCCAATTCAACCACCTCTTTCAAATTCAAGATCATTCTGCTACCTACACGAACAAGTATTACAAGGCGGGGCTTATTGTCTGCTGCTATTATACTGTCAGGAACGAACCAGTGAGGTGTATAAGCACGATTAAGGAAGGCTCTGAAATCGAGTATGCTTTTATTTTGGAACATTAGCATGGGATCAACTGTTAGCTCATCGTGGATAAACAAGCCAGCAGTAACCTCTGGAAAACAGTGAACTTTTGTTTCATTTTCAAAGTTGATGACCCTATATTGAGTTAACTGTCTCAGAATCTCATCATACTTAGTTAGCCACCAGTTATGACAATCAACAATAACAAACACAACTTCCTTCTCTAGATGTTGAGATGTTATGTACAATGGTATAATCCCATCGTTGAACTCATGATACAGATTACCTGTATATCCTCCAGTCGAGAAAACTATGGCAGGCACATTGTGTACAAAATTACACTCCAGATTGGAATTATTTGGTAACATTACACTCTTCAGAGTCACCTCATGCACAATATCCATAACGCTCTTTTCCCATTTCCGAGTATAAGGCCTGATCTTTTCCTCTATACCAGCATTACACTTGTCCTGAGCATCAAGTAGGAACATACCAGAACTTGCATGGATTTGAACATGCCCAAAAACAGTACATATATCCGTACGATAATGAGATCTATCACAGACTATTCCTTCACCACCCTTGAAAGATCCTGGAAGCTTAGCGTGTACAGGTCTAGTCTCCACTGCTCTTTTGTTCCCTGCATTAAAGATTACATGTGGATTAGAACATTGTTTTCTACTCATACTGCAAGGAAAAATGTGAATAGTCTCTGCCAAATGGGAACAAGAAGATCCAATATGCAGAAATGAGACAGCTTACCAAAATAAAAGGACATCCTAAAAAGACACAGAATTGCCAAGGAAGGAATGCAAAGACATACAGTTTCCAAAATCCTAAGAGAAAAAGATGTAGGCTTAAGCCTCGTATAGACATTGGCTCAACCCAATTCTTCATTTGAGAAAATCCTGGAGTTAATGATTGATAAAACTCTAACTAACTTCTCACAGTCAACAGCCTAATGATTTACAAACTGAGCTACCGTACTACCTGGAGTTGATTGACTGTGGACTTACTACGTCTCATGTCTAGTTATCTTAGGTTAGATAGCTTGGGAGATTGTTAAAGTACATATCATGTGTTTGACATTAATAATGGGTACACAGAATACATGGCTCAACTACCAAAGTACTCATCAAATACATGCCAGCACAGACCAATCTATTTACCAACAACATTAACATAAGTAACCATGTTCTGTGCCTGAATAGCACAGACCAATCTTTAATAGACAGAGATGATACAAAAACATTATATGCAAGATTGACAATGAATGCATGCTTAATATTTTAAGCAGACACCATTTTTATATTCAAGGTCTAGAAGATCAAGGTAGCTCATATGGTAATTGAATAATTATTTTACTCATTCAATTTGAAGCACATAGTCTTCTGGCTCGAGGGTGAACAAGAACAATCCTTAACAAGTGTATATGTAAGAGGGATTTACCCAACATTAAAAGCAGGCAAATGCCGCAAACCTACCAAGGTACATATCATGTGTTTGACATTAATAATGAGCACACAGAATACATGGCTCAACTACCAAGGTACTCATCAAATACATTCCAGCACAGACCAATCTATTTACCAACAACATTAAAAGAAGTAACCATGTTCTGTGCCTGAATAGCACAGACCAATCTTTAATAGACAAAGATTATACAAAAACATTATATGCAAGACTGACAATGAATGTGTGCTTAATATTTTAAGCAGACACCATTTTTATATTCAAGGTCTAGAAGATCGAGGTAGCTCATATTGTAATTGAATAATTATTTTACTCATTCAATTTGAAGCACATAGTCTTCTGGCTTGAGGGTGAACAAGAACAATCCTTAACAAGTGTATATGTAAGAGGGATTTACCCAACATTAAAAGCAGGCAAATGCCACAAACCTATATGGACTGTTTATTGTCAATCGATTGCTTCCAGAAGATCGAGATAGTTATGATCCTTCAAACATTAATTTACTCATACGATTTGTAGCATAAATTATTTTGGTTCAAGGGTGGTTAAGATGCTTAGAACAAGCCTTAACAACAGTGATATATGTAAGAGTGATTTGCTCAATATTCAAAGTAGGCAAACCCATATGGCCTGTTTGTTGTTAATTGGTCGCTTTCCACCAATCTTGAATTAAAATTAGGAGTGATTTTTTTGTGAAGAGGTAGTACTCCTCGACAGTATTCAAGAGCTTGGATTAGCAAGTAAACTCTGCAATTTCCATGAATAAATGGCTGTATCATATTAAATTCTTAAGTGCACGGATGAATTCTAGGGCATTTATATTTAATTTGTTGAATATTTCCCACATATTCAGAGTGATTTGCTCAATATTCAAAGTAGGCAAAACCTATATGGCCTGTTTGTTGTCAATGGGTCACTTTGCACCAATCTTGAATTAAATTTAAAAGTGGCTTTTTTGTGAAGAGACAGTACTTACCAACAGAATTCAAGACCGTGGATTAGCAAGTAAATTCTGTAGTTTCCATGAATAATAGGTTGTAATATGTATCACATGAAATCTAGGGTATTGATATTTAATTTGCTGAAAATTGACCTGATATTCAGAAAGTTATCAAAAATTGTCTAATATCAAAGAATTCATGTGTATCTCAGCATGGCAAATGGAAATGGAAACTCTGAAACAGTAACATCAATGTGAGTCCCAATCAATTCCATAGGTTCTTAGGAATTCAAATTTCATTACAGATTAGACATGGAACTACCAGATGATCGCATTTATTTAAGTAGCTATCTGATCTAAAGCTTATGTACAAATCTATGCACATGCACAGAGTGCTAGAGTTACAGTTATTTCTGTGCCTCAAACAATAAATCATTAAAAGCTAACTTTGCTTTAAAGAGAGGAGGTATTAATACGGTATTAACAACTATCAATTCAAAAGGCATAACTATGCAGCAAGGGGAACCACGAAGCAAGAAAGCGCAGTAAACCATGTTAGAAAACAAACAAAGAAATCAAGCAGAAAAACAAAATTTAAGGCAGTGATATAAAAGCTAGCTTTTATTACCTATATCAGCAGCTTAGAAAATGTAGTGCCCTTAAATTCTTATGAATTTTCACATTACATAACAAACTTACCATTTAGAGTAAACAATGTTATATGCCATGCACTCTAAACATAAGATGACTGTAAATATCTGCCTTCTTTGCAAAAACTGGTGGAATCAAAACACTCAATGAGCTATATGACTTAGAAGGGAAGTTCATAGGCTATAAGGCCTTTACCGAAGGCTTCTATCACACTTTGTTTGAAGGCAGCATATAGGATGAGACCAAGAGTAACCAAGATTTAAGTTTTGTTAGAAAGAATATTTGATGAAAAACTTAAATGACTCAAGGAATGTAGAAGAAAATGTCCTAAATTCCTAATCTGATAGGTCCTTTACTAAAAGAGTCATTACTTTGTTCTGAGGAACCTTGTGATATGAGGACAACAATTCACAAGTTTTGAGAACAAGAGCAACCTAAATTTAGGGCACCACAAGTTGTACGGTAGCTCAGCCATTCTCAATTACCACTGCTAGTGAGGATAGAACTAATCATTTTTTTTAAATGGTGTACCATAATGACATGTCCAAGATAGGGACCTCAACACAATAAACTCGTTTGACTGGTCCTACAGTCTAACAGCCCTATGCAAGCCTTGACAGGATTTAGTTTCACCTTATGTTACTGCCATGTCCAAGCTATGGTACCTAAGGACAATAAAATTATAAACTCATTTGACAAGTACTACAGTCCCACAGCCATAACAAGCCCTAGGGAAGCCTGTATAGGTTTTAGTTTCACCTTATGTTGCTCAATCCAAATGAATTAAGCCAAACAAAAAAGAATTGGCCTCTCACAGTTGCCTGCTAAGCCGTGGAGTTCATCCTAGCATCCAATCTAAACCCAAAAGAAAAGTTCAAATGTCACTATCCCCAAACACTACAATATTTCACTTCCAAGAGACAATAAAACTTCACACAGTCAATCCCACACACCCACCCACTTTCACTATTCAACAAAAACATGTTTATTACCACACTCACTAATCATTGTCAAATTTACAAAGCGACCTTATGACAACAATATTCTATTCTTGATTTTGGCATCTGAATCTGCCGAGAGAAAAAATTGAGTAGATACCCACTTATAATCAGCTTGGCTTTCCAACACGAATATTTTTATCACAACACTAGTACATAATCAGCCAAGATATTGTTCATAGTACATACCAACTACCATCAGCCAAAATGGTGTTCATACCAACTACCATGGAATATCATGAGAAACAGTACCCTGAACTAAAAGAGAATTGTTGTACTAACAACAAGGACATCTCCATACCCTAGTATAAAAGCATTGGGACTTCACAGTCAATCACACTGTTATTCATAGACGCCCACCTAATTGGTGGCTTTTCAAAAAATCATGTTCTTTCCAGAGCCACTGATCATCCGAAAATTCACAAATTGTTGTGCAGATCTAACTATTTTCTCCATTTTGTTAGCAGTGGGTAGAAGAGTTCACAGCATTTCACACTGAGGACAAAAAGAGTTTGACAAATTCCTTTGTCCTCAATTTCGGGATCTACATCTGCCTGGAGAAGTTTGCGGGGAGACACAAACAATTGGATCGATTTACCGACAGAAATGTGTTTATTACCACACTCACCAATCATATAGTGATTTAAAAGGCAATGAATTATATGATTCATTTGTTTATATTTTTCGCATCTGTATCTGCCTAAGGAGTAGATTGAGACAAGCTTACAACTAACTTAACTTTCCAACACAGATAAGTTTATTACCAAACCCTCAAATCCTATCCAAATTTACCAGAGAAGGATCTTTTAACAACATTTCTCTGTTTTTTTTTTCCCATCTATATCCGCCCAAGGTAGAATTGAATAGCGACCCAGCTTATAATCACAACATTCCAACAAAAATATGTTTCTTACCAGACCCACAAATCATAGATAAATCTACACCATAATGAGCTCTTAACAACATTTTTTTTTGTCTTTCTTCCATTCAAACCGGCACAAAGAGAAAAACAGAATAGAAAACCACCGACTCTCCAACACAAACGACAGACATTACCACACGCCCTAACTATACACAAATCTACAATCTATTGAATAAGAAGGGTTTTTAATTTTTTTAAAGTGAAGAAGATGGGCATAGTCCCACTTACATTGAGATTGCCAGTGCAGAGCATCATGCTGAGAAAAGAGGGCAATGGATCCAATGCTCAAAAGGATGAGAGACAAAACAAATGTCTTGGATGTCACTCTCTTCTTGGCAGCCATTAAAACTCCCCCAAAAAACCAGCCTCTCATTTAGCAATCCATCCCTTCTACTTTAAAAACAATTTTGTCCTTAAATGGGTCCTGGGATTCTATTGCCACATCTCATTTTCCACGCTGATTTGTCAGAAGCAGTAGAATTTTTACTAGTAGAATCTTCCGTCTTAATAGCATGGGAACATATCTCAACTCCATGCTAGGATTGAGCAAAATTGTCCCTATCGAAAACAACGTTTCTGTTTGGAATCACATTTTTTTCATCCATGGACAGACTATTTTAATAGAGTTAATGTGCTTTGAATTTGTAGTACTCCCAACCAGCTCTCACGTGAGCTCTCATTGAATACTGAACAAGATTTTGACTGAAATTACATCTTCGTCCCATTCAAGGAGAATCGGATATCTTGATTTGTTTGCTATTTTATTTATTGGTAGATTGGATTTTTCCCACCCCAACTTGTCCGAGATTAAAAAAGCCAAAAAACTTGAAATTTTCGATGGTGTGGATAGCCCACCGAGGGATAAATTAAGTAAATTTTATTTAATTAGCAAATATTATTTAATTATACTTTTAAAATGTGACTAAATTTTTCTACCTGGGGAGGAGTCTTCCAATCATGGGTAGACATCCCACGATCAGTAAGACATTATTTATGTTTAATTTTGTCAACATCTTAATTTTCATTTTAACAAATTTAAGTTGAAATATGGAGTGTAAGGATATGAGGATATTTTAATTTTTTTATTGGATAAAGAAAAATAATAATTATACTACATGATTAATTGGAATTTTTCAGTTGGTTGAATTGAGGTGTCTTTAGAAATTGCCTCTACAATTTAAGAATTTTTTTGCCACTTGTCTATCATCCAAAAATTTTAATTCTATTTGAAAATGAAAATGAAAGAAATTTTATTTATTTATTAATTTCTATCTGTACATACCTCAAATTTTGGAGCTTAAAATTTTAAGTTGAGTTCCACTATTAAAATCATGAGACCACAGTTTTAAAATATTCCTAAAAAATCTCACAAGGACCCATGAAATTTTTAGGAAGTCCTCTTCCATGAGACCTTACCCTTAATAACTAATTTTATTCCACCTTGACTATCTAAATGTGTGCAAACTAAATTTATTTTATCTCTTTTACAATCAAATTGTAGATGTGTTTGATAGCTTCTAAGTTATCCTTTCTTTAAATACAATTATAGATACCTAATACACCATACCTAAATAGTTAATTGATTTCAACCACAATTCACTTCACTAATAATTCATTTCCATCCTATTAATAAATTAAACTCATTTTCAACTTAATTATTAAGTTAAGTTACCATACTTATATCAAAAAAATATATATTGTTCTTGCTTTCAAGATTCAAACCTCATTAAAATGTAATTGTTGAGTGTTTATGTTCATCTTAATTATTAAACTAAACTAGCATACCTATATCAAAAAATAAGTTGTTCTCTTGATATATATTAGTATTATTGTATTATTATTATTATTTTATATTATCTTATCTTATCTATGACACCTTTTTTATTATATTATTATTATCTTAAACATATATTTTGTATCTATATTGTAACTTTTAATTTTACTTTTGAAAAATGTGTCATTGATAATTATAATTTGTTTAATTCATCTAATTTTTATTTTTAAATTTTATAGTTTTAGTATTATATTAAAAATTATTAACTTTTTTACAAATTTAATTATGAAATAGTAGATTAATTTTTTGTATTGATAATAAGGTGATCACCACAAAATTACAGTATCAAGTTCACGAATTCACAGAAAAAGTTCACACAATAGAGGCACCGCCTCAAACGGAGAGTATCAAAAGTACTAAAGCTTGACTACATCATTGACAAGGTACAAAAACTTAGTAAAGGAGATCATGAAAGACATCCACCCATGCGGTCCAACCCATGGTGCCCTCCATCCAAACAATATTCTTCTTCTTCTTAATCCGGTGGTGGAGGAAGATCATGTTATCTGAAGTGCCCTTGTTGTTCCTTTTAAGCTCCAAGTTGAGCTGCTTTATTAATAGTAGATTAATTTTTAAATAAATATAGTATTTAAACATCTATCTAAAAATTATAGTTTAATTTCATTTTTTTAATTTATTCTTATATATTTTTAGTTTGGTTAATTACTTAATGAAGTTAATGCCAATTTTAATGATTCTTCCTTAATATTTAATGTCTATGTCACACAAGTCTATACAAAATTATAGAAATATGCTCTCAAATATTTATCCAAATAAGATGGAGAAGTAGATAGCATTGATGAGGGTATATCTTTATTTTTGTGGTACTTATTTTGGAAATATTATGTTTATTATTAAATATTAATATTTTGGCATATAAATATCAAATTTAAGGTCAAAGGTAAGATTTTTTTAACAAAATCACACCATTACACTCCACCCATTATTTCTATTATAAAATGTATCTTGGCATTAATAAACCCAATTTTCACCTCATTATTAAATTAATTGACCCACTTTACCTAGTTATTAAATTAAATTTATCTCAACTCTCATCCACTTAAAATAAATAAACAAAATTTAATTTTTTTTTTTTAAAATCCCTTCACAATATCTTAGATTAAATTAAGTTAAAGGGCCCATAGCACATGATTAAATGTCACAAATCATCTCATTTAATCTTCATCCTCCATCCATCATTTACTCTTAGCCATCCACATCCTCGCTCAAGCACATAGAAACTAATCTCTCAAATCCTTCATTACCCCCCTTCTCTCTCACTCCTCACACTCTTTATACTCTCACATGACGCTCATGCCTCAAGCTTTGTCACCACTCATCAAAGATCGCATTCATGACTATCCATCGAGCATCAAGACACACCTAGCATACAAATACAAGTGCATGATATCAAGATCTAGAAGAATCTAAAGAGAAACTACATCACCATCATCCATGAGAAATTCCACTCAATAAAAGAGATCTCTTTCTTTGGTAGTGAGGGTAAGAATTTAATTTTATCTTCTTTATGCTTAATTTGGAGGTATTTTGTTTGATTGAGAATAGGTGTTTCATATTATTTTAATTTTAATTTTATTTATTCTAGATCTTGCATATGCATTCTATCATGCTCAATGGGACCCCTTGGTCCTTGAAAAATCTTAGGTTTTTTAAATTATTTTAAGCTTGTTGCTAATCACCAATGAGTCCAAAAGGTCCCAAAACTTATAAATCTATATATAACTTGATAAGTTTTTTTATGAGAATTTTTTTGGATATTTTTAGAATCCAAGGCAAAATTGTTTTTATTATATGGGAAAATTAGGTTTTGGGGGGCTTGAAACCCCTTACAAATAGGTTCTGAAGAGACCTGAAACCCTATCTAACAAGATGTTGCAACAAGATGAAACGAAGCCAAACATTAGCCCATCAAAAAAAACCATCAAAATAAAAACAAGACTACCTAGGCTGAAGAAAACATGTTTTGAAGGGGATTTGGAACCCTTTACAACAAGCTTTTACAAGGATCTGAAACCCTATCTAAACACATTGTTTGAATCAACCAGACAGTAGCAAACCAAATGCTTAGATAAGACACACTTGATCTAGCATGGCCTAAATCAGTCAGGAAACAATGAAAAACTAGACTTAGAAACCCAATTTTGTGTGTTGCAAGAATGGAAAGAATGAAGGTGTTGTCATTGGTGTCAACTAGTCAATTAGTTGTTGTTGATTGTATATGTCGAGGATATTGAGAAAATTGTATTGCAGGTGTTCAATGGTTGCTTCGATTTTTGCTCTAGGATTTTCTCCTATGTTTGTGTGGTTCATATATGTCGATCATGGTTGTTAGAAGATATTATATTCAAATTTTTGGTTGTTGATTCATTCTATAGTGCAACTTATGTTCTCCAGTTGTGAACTGTGGTTTGCTATGTTTTTGGTTGAGGTTTGGGAGAAATGTTGTTGGTCCAGATTTTTGTTTGGTAAAGTCTTATGACTTGCAGTTCTAGATTTGAGTTGTTTTGATTGTATTAAAAATAATTTCAGTATTTGGAAGATTTGTGCTTAATGGTTCTATGTGTTTTACACTGGTTTGGTCGACGTTGTGTTGAACACTACCTTTAGAGTTGATGAAGTGTGTTGGATCTATTTAGGTCCTTATGAAGCATGTGTTTGGGTCACCCTCATTCTAATTCCACCCTAGGATGTTTTGGTGCCGACCTAATTTGAATTTGAATTTGGATGGCCAACTTTGAATATGTTTCAAATTTGAAGATGGTATAAATACATGATGAATTAGTGGTGAAAGGATGTACAAAGAGCGATAAGTGAAAATCAATAGAGCTGATAAATATGAGATTGATGTGAATCAGTGAGTGTGTGTGATTTGAGTGTGGCATATCAATGCAAAGCCTAAATGTTGAGTTTTTGAATGTAGTGAGCAAAAGGTGTACTCTATCATTCATGAATGTCTACAAGTGGTTGAGTAAATTGTGGCAGATTTCTCTATTGTATTGAGATTGTCTTCTCCCTATAATATATCTCTTCTATCTTCTTTGTATTTTTGTGGCAGTGAGCCCTCTGATTTGTTAGCCCTGTTGGATAGTGAGTCTTGATCTGGATAGTGAGTCCTTGTTTTGGCAATGAGCCTTGTTTCTCGAGAAGTGAGCCTCTTGTAATCGGTTTTGATATTCTCTATAGTGTGAGTTAATCCTCACCATGGTTTTTCCCTTATTGGGTTTTCCACGTAAATCTGGTGTTATTGTTTTTATGTGATGGATTTAATTTTTTGCACTAGTATTTTTAATGTTTAATCATTTAAGCAATGTTAAGAATTGGTTAAGGTTTAAATCTGTGATAACTGATTCACCCTCCCCCCCCCCCCCCCTCAATTGTCTTGTTCAACATCTTGAGCCAACAAAAACTTTCATTTTGATGAAGTGGGCCATCCACATCATCAAACCTACCTCTCCACCTCTATAGGAGAAAAAACTAAGAACCTTATTGTCACAACAAAAATAACTCTCCAACAAATCCATGCTCCACCTCCATAGGAATGGCCTCCACCTAAAAAGGAGCAGTAGGAGAGAAACCTTAACCAAAGAACACGCCTCCACCTCAAAAGGGGATTCCTCCACCTCGATAGGAGAAGTCTCCACCTCTATTTAGGAGACTTAAAATCTAAGGAAAAGATAAAAAATCTTGCAAAAATAACGAACTTAGAATCCACAAGCAACAACACCTTTGAGTCTATCCCAATCAAAAGGAGAGCCACAAGAACAATAATAGCACCCATACTCGAACATAAGTAGAAATAGGAAAGCATGAAGCTAATATTCTCTAAAACAACCCCCTTTAATAATAAGATCTTCAAAAACCCAAGGGGGATCTTGACCATAGAAGAATTTATAGGAATCCCTTCAGGATCCAAGAAAAAACCCACTACAGCAACAGGGAGAGCACACGATCACTCCACCATGGACTCCATAGCATAAAGATCAATAAGCACAACCTTCTCAAGGCCAAAAAAACACATAATCACCTCAAATGACCATGGGAGCTACAAATGAACAACAACATAAGGCGAAGGCAATAACCCATCCCACACACATAAATGACATTCTTGAAAGATATGTTGTCAGAGACCAAGCCAACAACATGACAAACCAAGAAGAACCCCTACACAAGAGAAGACTAGGGCCGCCAAAGAACCATCATCCTAGACAACTTCCTCACACAACTTGAGGAAGAAAATAAGAAACAACAAACTTGACTCAAAGAAAAGAAAGGAGTAGGGGCAATGCCAACACGCTAAGAAGTCATATTGTAAGGGAGGAAAATGCAATAGAAATAATCCATGAGCGCACCGCCAGTCACCTCTCCACCATATGAAAAACTCCTCAACACTAGCAAGGACAAAGCTCTTGAAGCCCCTCCAAAGCACAAGAAATTTAAAATACAAACCAAACAACAAAGGGGGAACTATATGAAAAGAACCCTCCTGCAGCCCACACACCTCCAAAGAAAAAACCAAACCAACAAATAATTGGTCAGTGGAGGTAAGGGAGCTCTCACATGGAGCAGGAAACTCATCCACTTCATCCTTGTCCTCAAAATCAACCTCTATCTCATACTTGAACCCTCTCAAATTTGAATTCACTACCTTCTTGCTCATCTTGCTTCCCCAAAATTCCAAGGCAAAATTGTTACACTCAAGAATCTATATAGTTATTACACCATCATTGAGTTAGTAATTAAATATAGATGAAGGAATATTTTATAACATATTTGAGTCACTATATTAACATTTATGTCATCATATTTACAAAATTTTATTTTAAATTTTAATTTTTGTTTTCTAGGTGTGTAGGGTACAATAGTCATCTTATGGAGTTAGGTTAGCATTAGGTTTGGCGATGTCATTAGTAACCATAGGGTTTTATTTAGATTTAGTCATATCCTTTACCAAATCAACACCTTCTCTCACCCCAAGGTGGATTTTCCATATAGTTGCCCACTTTGAATCACTGGAGCACCACCTCTTCTTCACCAAGGGTAGATTGAAAGCACACACTCTAATCTAGCCATAGTTGATAGCCAACTAACATCATAATGTGAAGATCAATTTTACTTGTACAAAATATATTTTTTAAAACTATTATAACTTTCCACAATGATATCATACTTTCACATTATTATATTCTTAAAAAAAAAAATCTAATCACTTCATTGTGGTGGGTAAAAGCACAATAGTGTGTCACACTTTTGGCCTAGCAAATAATTCCGCTCGAATGCGGTTTGGGCGAATAGGTTTCGGCCGAAACAAAGTGTCGGTGATGTGGCAAGTACGTGGCACCCCCCTTTCGCCTGAAAGTGTTTCGACCGAAACGTATTCGGTCGAAAGTCTTTCGGCCAGAACGTATTCGACCGAAAGACTTTCGGCCGGAACAAGGAAAATAAAAACAAAAAAAAAAGAGGCCCGCATTCATTTGGACGTTCGGTCGAATGTTGTTCGATTGAAAGAGGGTCGGCCGAATGCACCTGCTGGAGGGAGGAACCACAAAGTTTGGACATCGACCCGTTTTGTTGGATTCCCACAGCGACCCACTTCAGCTCCCAGGTTCTCCTCTGTAACTTGGGGTTATGAGTATTTTTCAATTAAAGGAATGAGTAATATGTTGTTTTCGGTTAGGGTTTGAAGAAAAATGGTGAAACATATATTTTTCTCTCCTTTACGAACAATTCAATTTGTTCTTTGGTGAATTTGGCAACTTTGATGTTCAATCCAACAATTTCAGTGGGGTCAGTATCTCCCACCCTGTGCATAGGAAGGTGGCCAAATTTTTTGTTTCGATCATCAATTTAATCACTGCACTTTTCTCCCTTGGATATAGATACCAAATCTAAAGAGTTGTATTGTTTGGTATGTGTTGGTACCGGGTTTAGTTCCACAGTTCCTGTAAACCTTTCAAACGTAAAACCATGGGTGCTCAAATTAGTATATTGCAACATGTGGGTTAGATAATACTAATGCTAGATTTGCTTATATTTTCAAGGAATATAAAAGTATAATGTTAATAATCGATAGTCATATTGACTTGGGGAAGATGCATTTTGTAGTGAAACGTTGCTGTCTAACATATTTCCAATACATAGAAACTTCACTCATCGATGCTACAGAAGGTTGCAATGAAACTCTTCTCCTTGTTTATAAAGTAAATTATCTTCAAAAAAAGAAACCACATCATCAGAGCAACCATTTGTACATTGATCTGAGCAGGATGTCAAGCACCACCAACTGCTGTCCAACATAAGCTTATCACAATTTGAATAAATGTTTAAGTTAGGCTCGTCTATAAGTACAAAACTGTCACAATGTCAAATCATTATCAAACATCAATTGCACATGGAAGTTAAAGAAACAGAGAATCCGACTTTGAGAAACAGATGATGACAATGTTATATGCCAATAGGATTGCTAAAGTAATCAAAAAAGCAAGAAGGCCTAAAAAGTCCTCATCAAGTATACAATTGAAACAGGTTGGCAAGGATCATACCATGGAAATTCTGATACTTTCCATGCTTAAGAAATGTTGGGGGCTTCATTTCAGAAGCACTGATCAGCATGAGAAGCATACAAAAAATCCTACCCTAAACATGCATGTAAAGCAAAAAGAGTATTTTTTCATACCCAATTCACTATTCAATCCATTTTCCCTCTTTCAACAAGAATAGGATTTAAGGATACTCATTCAATTTACCACTGTCAAGTAAAATTCTACAGAAATCTGAACTGTGATCAACCTATCAACCAAACAATGCTAATTGTTAACAGGATTGCCATGTGCACTATTCAGAAATTTAGTAGATATTAGCGAAGCACAAACATCACCAGGAATACCTCGCATGACCTAATGAAGTCATTGGACTTTCAATTAATAAAAAATTATAGGCTTCACAATCATGTCCACTTCTTTTAACTGACTCACAATAGGACAACTGAAGAGATAATTTTGAATAGAACAACAACTCTATAGCAATGAAAATTGGAAACACTCTGGCAACCAATACGAGATTTAATTTTATATAGGATCCCCAACTATATATTTCTTATTCTAGATACATGATGTTCATTAACATTTCTAATTGGATCATCTTCTACAAGAAACAAATGTGGATATCTTTTCAACCTTTATTTTACTTTGACATTATTTAAAAATTTCTCAAGATCAACATCCTTCTTTCCATTTCCTTTTGGAAGATTATAATTCTCTAGCTTCTTTCCAATCAATTCATATCCCTTTTCAAACACAATAGAAAATTATACAAAACAAAATGTACCAATAATAAGAGATTTCTTGTTATAACACTTAAGATGCATGAAATATGAGTAGGTCAATTTCCTAAAAAATTCTAAATATGCAACCCTATCTAGAAATTTTTTTGGTAGGAGAAGTGGGGCTCCCTCAAAAACATACAATCTAATATTTGTGCATTTATCATATGCATACCAATCTCCCCAATTATGGTTTAATTTCCCTCTTTCATCCTTGTCTTTGGGTTGAAGAAATCTTTGTACTTTAGATGACAAATAATAGTCACAAGGATGACCCACAAGTTTGTATAGTGGCTTTACAAGATACTCTTCAAAGTACAAGTAATGTGACATTACACACCTCCTATCCCAAATTGCAATCCACACTTACATAGGTTTGATATTTCTATTATCATCTATGTCTCTTATTTAGAGATGATCATGCCATATTCCAATATTTTCCCTTCATGTAATATGAGATGCAAGAATAATAAGTAATTATTGAAATGGATACCTCCATTGTTGCTCTTGATAGTTGTCCATGAGACCACATTTCTCTGAGGCATTTTTTCAAACAGCTTCCATGCCTTGCGTATGTTTCCACATTTTGCATACATGTCTATCAAGGCACTTGCAATAACAATGTCTGACAAAAAATCACTTTCAACTATGCTTGGCAAACTAGTGCACCATTTGTCAAATTCTAGGTTACCTTTTAGTTGCATACACTTTTTCAAACCTTGGATTAGGAAATTTATCAAACTTTAGATTAGACCATATTCATAAATTCAAATTATCTTGACCTTAACCTTCAATCAATCAAGTTGTTATCCTTTAATTTGGTTCTTTAAAATCATATGTCTAGTTTGAGGCCACCTTGTCAATTGTCATTCTAGTCTTTGTCCATTCTTAAGGTCTTGATAAATCAGATTTGTCACTAAATGACTATCTTAGTCTGGTTGACAACCTTTTCTTATGTTTACCAAAAGTTCTTAGTCTTCATATTGGGTCATATTACACCCCTTCTTCATAAACATCATATTTAAATTACACTTGCATACTTTAGTCATACCATATATTTTGATCATAGTGAAGTTTTATTACATTAAAATTTCAACTATTTTCACTTTGTATCTTTAATCTTGGAATCCATTATTTGGCATGCCTTATATCTTGAAAAATCCAAAAAACCGTATTATAGGTTCATACCTTATGCTTTTAAGTCACACCTTTGCATTGTCATTCCTTAATAGCCTTTAATGTAAGGGATTGAAAATTATTTATAAACCCCAAATTTCAAATTCACCATCCATGCACGTACATGTGTATGTACATGTGTGTACATATATGTGTATGTGTGTACATGTACATGTACATATATGCATGTACATGCGCACATATGTGTGTACACATGTACAATATATGTATGTTTGTATTATATACATGTGTATATACATATGTGTGTATGCATGTATACATATATGCATATATGCACATATGCATACATATGTGTGTATGTACACATGTGTGTACATGCATACATATGTACATGTGTGTGTATATTTAATTGTGTGTGTGTATGTATATATCTACACATTACATGTATATGTACATACATATATATGTGTGTATGTGCATGTGTATGTGTGTATGCATGTACATGTATGCATATATATATATACATGTACATACATGTGCATGTGTGTATGTATGTATGTGTATGTGTGTATGTATATATACGTACATGTATATGTGTATATGTGCATGTACGCATGTGTGTATATGTGTATATGTGTGTGTGTATGTATACATATATGTGTATGTGTGTATGTATGTACATACATGTGTACATACATGTGTACATACATATGTATGTATATGTACTTGTACATACATATGTATGTAAATGTACTTGTACATACATATGTATGTAAATGTACTTGTACATACATATATGTATGTACGTGCATATGTACATACATACACACACACATACACATGTATATATGCAAATTATATGTGCATATATGTATACATACACACATACACACATACACATGTATATACACATGCGTACATGCACATATACACATATACATATACGTATATATACATACACACATACACATACATACATACACACATGCACATGTATGTATGTATATATACACATGTATACACATGTACATACACACATGTTTATGTACACACATGTATTTATATATATATACATTTACTTGATTGCTATTGTGAGATTCTTGAATATAATTAATGGTTAATTTTATGTTTTTTATCTCTAGAATGAACTGGTGGTAGAAATTTATAATTTTCTTTCCCTATCTAGATCTTTTATGTGTTATTCATGTACATATTTTATTTTAATGATATGTAGATCTCTAGATTTACATAGATACATATATCATGGCCGATGAGGGATCTCACCATTCCCCTCATTCTAGTGAAGAGGCTCAAAATAGACCAAATTTATATCGAGATAGTATTGTTAGATTAAACAATACTCTAAAATGTTTAGAGCAAACAATTCACAACTCCCCCAATTTGGCTAATCGAGATAGATTAGTCACTATTAGAGATGAGATTCATCGAATGATTGGGACGATTCATTCATTCAACCCTTATGATGAGATCAGCATTGAGCAATTTTATGTATCTCTTGCTAGGAGTGTTACTAGCACAATGAATTATAGAGAAGTTGCCAAATCAGTTTCAATTGAAAATGTGTTAACCATGTTCCCTCATTATAGAGGACAAAATAGAATTAGAGGATATGTGGTTATGAGGTGTGTAGATCCTCTTGTTGTGCCATTCATATACCCTAGATGGTTGGCAGCGTATCATAGATGGCCTCACAATGATGAGCTGCCAAGATATTTTGTGAAACAGTTATATGCAGAATTTCATTTACAGATAGATGTGGACTACACATCTCATCCTGAGCATGCTGGCCAAGGTAAAGGCCGTTTTTATGACAAACCACAATTTAGACGTCTAGATTTGCCATCGCCTGTGGATAAGAGGGCATTAGTTGGCCCAAACCTTTTGGTTTTACCAAAACATGTGGAATTGGCAGCAGCAGGGGAGTCAACAACATGCTCTACTCGATCCCAAATTATTGATAACATTGCCTCTATTACGACACAGATTGATCAGATTTCATCTGATCGAGTTGGTAGATACTTATTACGCCCGCGGATCAGCCTTCCTCCCACAGAGGCTACATCAGCATCTTATGATCCATTTATTTGTGTCGATCTACCTACTCCTTCAGATATCGAGCATATGAACCACACGACTTTGCGTAATGTGTGTAGAGTCTCAGTTTCAGATTTACTAGCAACATATCGGGTCATCAGCGAGGACCATGGGATCTCTCTCAACCGTGTACAGGAATTTATTAGAGAGCGATATCCTGGTATACATTCGAGCCATGGGGTGGCAACTCCAGGGGATATTCCAGAGCAACCTATCGATCCTTTAGCTTGTCCAGGTCATTAGGATGTTATAGATCATGTTGCTCAGGTTACTACGGCAGCTGATGTTGTCCATGGTGCATATACTCAGCTTCTTTTTGGCACTGATATTGTACATGCTACAAATCCCCCTGCGATGTCCTTGCATTCTAATGAGCTTAGTGAAATTGGTAGAGCCCTCAATTAGGCATGTCAGGTACTCAAGAATAATTTACAATATATATATATATATATATATATATATATATATATATATATATACATTTAATTGCGTTCTAAAAAAATACGTACGATACATGTTCAACATGTTTAACTATTGATTGAAATTGACACGTACAAGTGAAATTTTTTAAGCAGTATGGTGATTTTTCAGAGTTTGGGAATTTGGCACATGATGGCGATCCCATACAACACACAAATGAGGTACATTTATATAAAAAAATTTAAACATATATATATATATAAGTTGTACATGTACACACACTTAAATTAAATTAAATTTTAAAAGTTCATACATGTGTGCACGTACTTGAACACATGCAGGGCTCAGGACACGCATCCAGAGAGCTTGGATCGGGACATGGATCCACACATGATCGTGGTCCCATGCAGCACACACCTGAGATACATTTAAATAATTTTTAATTTTTAATTTTTAAAATTTAATTGTACTCGATTTGTAAGTTTGAAAACATTGAAAGTTTGTACACATGTATATATATATGTAAGTTTAGATAATTTCATGTGCATGTACTTGAACACATGCAGGTTTTGGGACGAGGCTCAGGACACGCATCCAGAGAGCTTGGATCGAGACATGGATCCACACATGATCGTGGTCCCATGCAACACACACTTGAGGTACATTTAAATAATTTTAAATATAATTTTTAAAATTTAATTATACTCGATTTGTACTTTTTGAACACGTTGAAAGTTTGTATGTACATGTATATATATGTAAGTTTAGATAATTTCATGTGCACGTACTTGAACACATGCAGGTTTTGGGACGAGGCTCAGGACACACATCCAGAGAGCTTGGATCGAGACATGGATCCACACATCTTGGATCAGGAGAGGGATTAGTCCATGGATTGAGGGAGAGATCGAGGGAGAGATCGGACCATAGATCTAATGATTCTATTCACAGTAGATTTCCCTCTCTTTGAGATCAGATTATTATGTTGTCCAGACACTTCTTATGATTTATGTACATTACATGTTTATACATTTTATGGTATATATTTGTACACTTGTTATGATTTACAGATCACATTCACACATGTTTGTACATGTTTTAAATATGGTTTGTTCATAGATTTGTTATTGTGCATTATTATGGTTTTCAAACACTTGTTAAATGTATATATTTACATCGTGCAAATTCTTACATGGTTTTATTTATTTAGCAAGTTTTTACAGGTTTAAATTTAAATTTAAATTATGATTTGTTCACACAAGTGTTATACACATCTATATTGACAAGTTAACTACTTTTAACTTTCAACTAAGTTAGATCATGTATAATTATGATGTACACAATTTGTATTCAATTATCATGCACGATATATATACAGTTGTATGGTACAATCTCTAGCTAATCGTATTGAAAATATTTAGATCAAAATGATCTTATAGCTATATAAATACCATATTACAAACTTTAGGCACTTTGCTAAAAATGGATTTTGAATACATTATCTAGCTTACATCATAATAGTCTGGAATGAGCAACTATTTTATAGAGATTAAAAACTAAATAAAATAAATCATAAAAATTAAATTGTAAGTTATACATGTATGTATATATCACTAATATACTTCATTTAAAAATAGCAATGTAACCTTTACACAAATAATACTAGATCTTCTACAAACCATGTTGTTAGGATAAAATAATTCCTAGACATGTTGCACTCCAAATCCTTCCTACACAAGCATTGAACTTGTAATTTAAGAGAGGGGTAAAAAATAGGTAAATAAATTAAATGAATAAGATTAACTATCAAATGGATTAAAATACCATTTTGTGCCAACAATAAGATCTCTTGGATGATATTAAAATCCTCTATTAAAACAAATTTGGATTATTCTTTTTAAATAAAAATTTAAAGGGTGTAAATAAAGTTTTTCATGCTTCAATTTAGCACAAAATGGTCACTTAGGAAGGGTTCTATTATTGTTGGAAATGTTTATTGTGATTCTAGATAAAATATTAAAAACTTGTCCTAGGGTTATGATTCTTATTTAGATTGTGTGCCTAATTTAATGAAACATGTTATTTGGGCCAATTAACAAGAGTAACTTTAAATATCCTTTACACTTCAATCTCTACAAAGCTTACTTGATGAATTGATCCTTAAAGGATTTAAAGGATAATCATACATAAATTTTATAATTTACTTTATCAAAATAATTCTAAACCTTAAGACAGATTGAATTCATTCTTTACTTTGTCACTGACTCTTTTCTATGTGAACTTTTGTGATCTCATTTGTTAACTTGTAGGTTTATATTTTCCTTTATTGGGGTTATTGCATTTTTCATATATATATATATTTTTGGATTTTTTATGTTGTTAGGATAGGATCCTTTATGAGGGTGGATGACATCTTCCATTAGTGTAATTAACACCTATTTTTGGTGGTTAGAGTTATTTTTATTAGTTCTATTTTTCTCCTCTCTTATGTATATATACATGTGACCTTTTCTCTATAGATGCCTGCATAATTTCCTATTAGAATGGTGATTATTCATATTAGGATTAGAATGAGTTCATGATTATACATGAGTTCCCATGTGATTAGGATTAGAATGGTGATTATTATTTATAGAACATGCGATCTTTAATGAATGATTAGGATGAAGGGGGATGCTTAGGATGAAAATAATAATTTTCTAGGACGTGACATGCATACTAGGATATGAAAATGGATGATCTTGAAAATTTGAAGGTGAACAAGTAAGGTCATATTAACTTTCAAAAATTTATGACCAAGCCTTTGAAAAAACCCATTCTAAATCATGCCACATGTTCCAATCAATTTATAAATTATATATATAGATCTAGCTTGATCTATAAAAATTTTGAACTTATGTACACACGTGGGTATCCAAAAAACAACTTAAAGCTCCTGGTACACAAAATTTGGATCCTCTCTATCTTTAATTATCTCTAAAAAAATTTCATGATCTTCAATAGGCAACCTCCACTTTTTTTTGACACATCCTTTTTTAGGTAAAGTTTCTAAATTTATTTTTGTTGCTATAACTAGGTGACTATAATGTAGAACCTTTTGTCCTAGCATATAATCAACAAAATAAATACCATTTTTATCTGTCTTTATTTGTTGATAATATGTGCCTTCAATAACGACTGATCCAATGGGATACTCTTGTCCATCACCATTTATCATCGATTCCACCAATTTGCTTTTTGGTTGCGTACATCTTAGTAGATAGTAATCTACACCTTCCGCATTGTCAGGATCTGCAACAACAACGAAACTATCTCCTGTACACACCATATATTTTTAATCAATTTTAACTAAATTAAACACATGCCCTCAAACATGGAATATATTTAAATCAGATTTAACTAAATTAAGATCAATTTCCATACCTGTAACAACTAAATCAGATACACGTTCGTAATCAGCTGAATAGAGAGGATCGTAGACATCGACATTGTCATCTTCAACAAAAGGAGGCATTGATATTAATTGTTTCATTTCCCATTGTGAAACATACCCATCTCTAATATTCTCACATTGAACAATATTTGCATTGTTCTCAATGCAATCATCACAAAAACATGATTTTTCTCTCACATTAATTACATGAGGCTTACTACTTTCCGTTGTCATGATTTGATGTAGACTTCTTATACCATGAATTGCTTGACAATTATAAGGATTTGATCGATCAATATCTATAAATTCAATTAAAAATCATGTACACTTGAACTTTGAAATTCTTGTTTTTTTAACAAATTTTGACTAGATGTACCTGTAACTTCCCAAAAATAACGTGTGTTGTATGTTGAGTTGCGAGCGGAAAAATGACTTTTACACCATTCAACAATTTCATTTGCATTCCATATGGCATTACCTACAAGTACACATGTGTTGGCACAATTTGCCACCTATTACTTTCAAGGAACTTATAATAATTTTAAATTTAATTTAAATATATATATATATATATCTATAATCTTTTCAAAAATATATCTACATGTTCCATCTATATATATGGTGAAAGTTACCAGCAAGTTCATGTTGACGAAGTGCACGCTTCACACATGCTCTTGCTCCATCGTGCTCTCCTTTTCCATGTCCACTCTCATAAAAATTCCACAAAAATTTGGTGTTGCATCTAGCATGTTGATGGCTTAACCAAACAAAAGCTTTTGAAGACTTAAATTGATCAGCACGAAGTTACAAATAGTTTTACACTAAAACCAAATTAGCTCAAGTCAAAAAAGTAATTATATATATATATATATATATAACTTGCAATTAGACTTGATTTAAGTCTCAAAATTAAAAGTAAATATAAATAAATATATATTTTTTAAAATGACATGTAAACTTACCAGCACATCCATCAGACCATATCCAGTGTTGTTCTTGATTTATGCCACGTCGTCTCGGGTCTTCAAAAAGCATTTTGAAACAATGAGCTGCATAGCTTCTATCATGATTTGTATCATCACTGATATAAAAGTGAACCTCTTTGATGATAATTCGGCCATCTTTGCTACTTTGTATTCCATCGACCTCTAATTCGGCATGCCTATAGAAAACTTGCACAAAGATTGCAACTTGCTCTGAATGATAATATTGACTTTGAATCTCAATTTGAGGACTAAATGTATAGTTCTTAGAGAAATCTACAATAGAGAGAATACAACCCGGTGGAAAAAAATTCTTTGAATCACGAAATTGTTTAGCTTGCCATCTTGCACCATGACAATGTTGGATATGTGGATATATGATATTGCGAAATTTACTCATGAATTCATTGTAAGGCAATCCACTCTCTTTGAGAACAATTTTTTTGGCCTCAACTCCTGACCTCGTTAAGTATGTCTCATATTCATATCTCTTCCAAACAACTTGCATTTCATTATTGTGAACATGTGAAAGATTCTTCAAATCTCCACAATCATTACATACATTTTTTATACACTAAACATTGAATTCTTCTAAATCTTCTGATTTTTCGCATACAAGAGACTTCACAAATTGTGTTGTACTTCCAGGGATGGCTAAATTTCGATCAATTGTTGTCATAGCTTTTCTATATGATTGTAGATGTAAATCAAATTCAACATGATTTCGACAACAACAAGTTTCACGTACTTTATTTATACGTACAAATGATGGTCGTAGTGTCTCAAACATCCTTTGACAAATCTTCACATTTGAAAAATCTTGCTTGAATTCTTCAAAAAGTTCACTTTGTGTTGTATCTATAAAATGTTTTGGATGAGAAATTTTTGTACCATCGTCACTTATTATTTGTATAGTATCCCTTCTATTGGATGAAACACGAGAGTGAGTAGTCCAATATTCAACCACCCGTTTCTTTACATCTTTTGAAATTCTATCTTTTCGGGGAACCCTACAAATATTTACCCAATTTTTCTCAATTTTTTCATCTATTCGATTTCTCTTTTCAATATACCTTTGAACAGTTCTCCTAGAAACATTTAGTAATTCAGAAATTGCTTGAACTTGTCTTCTATGTGATAATTTCTTACTAGAAATTACAGTCATCAACGCTCTACGTGCAACACTTAAATCACTAGATCGACTCTTTTTTTCAATACATTCTAATGCTTCTTGCAAGTTTTCAACAATTGTGTGTTTTAAATCTAATGACTTTTTCCTATTATCAACCCCTAACAACTCCAAAACAGGGGTCATTTCTTTTCGTCTAAATAACTTTGCAACTAACTGTGCTCTTCCAATTAGAGATTTTTCTTCAAAAAAATCATCCCATATTCTTTTTGAGTGTAATTTTAATGTGCTTTCAGATAACATATCTTCAAATGAAAAATTATTGAAAAGATAATCCTCATCCATCTCCATCAGATTTTCAATACGATTGTCCAAAAAAAAACTATTATTAGGTTCAGTTTGTTCTTGTACCTGTACGTCACCTTCGTCATTGATATTTTCCATGGGTTGTTCTTCATGAGATGTTCCTTCACCCGCTCTTCTCTTCCTCTGTCTTGTTCGTGTTCGTTCATACTTCCTTGATCTATTCCTTTTACACGCCATCACAAATTGCACTCAAATTTGAATTCACCTGCATACAAATTTGTACACACATGATCTTTCAATGAAACATGTACTTGATTAATATTGCATTTAAATATCTAAGACTTAAAAAAACAATGGAATAACATATATCTAATTGGTGATCAATAATAATGAAATCTAAGAATATAAATAGTGAAAACAAAATTCAAATGTATTAATGAAAATAAAAAACATAATCAATTAAATAAGTTCAAGATCAATGTACTTTCAAATATAGCTCTCCTATTGTTTAAATACATTTTCTTTTGTCGAAATAAACCTTCTTTCGTCGAAATAAACCTTCTAACTTGTTGATATAAACATTATTTTGTCAAAATAAGTTTTCGGACAATAGTATATCGATCGAGTGGGTTTTGGTCGAGTCAATAAGCTTTCCTTAGTCGAGATCAAATATATTTTATTGAATTACTTGAGTTGAAAAATCTAAAATAAAATCAAATATATTATATACCGCCCAATTTCAGTCGAATCACTTTAGATCGAAACATTTTCGAGCGAAAGGATATCGGTCGAAATGGTTTCAGCCGAAACCATTTCGACCGAACAGTACTCGACCGAACATGTCTAGGTGGCATCCTACATGGCAAAATACTCACCCTTTTCTGAAACATTCAACTTTGGTAGAGTTTTTCTCCTCTTAGAATTATTATTTTGCAGAAAACAAAAATACGCTTTTGTAGAGATCGAAGTGATGAATCCAAATATATAATTTTTTTAATATTTTGATTAGTTTTAATATATGTTATTTTTAAAATAATGAAAGTAGGTTGTTAAAATGAAAAAAAAGGTTGATTAGAAATTTAAAAAAATATAGTAAAACATATTAAATTTTTTTTAAAATTATATGGTGCAGTAGAGCAGAGAGTCTTTTTCAAAAGGGTATAATCTTTTTATTGAAAATGACTAAAAAAATTGAAAATAGTTGACGGCCCGTGAAAACTGTCAAATTCTGACATATTCAACTTTAAAACGTTATTACGAGTAAAATATACATCAAAATTTGAAAAAACAAAATTCATGTTGTAGATATTGAAGCTACTTGTTTAGGGAAAAAAAATTTAGAGAAAAATAATGTTTTTTTCAGTTTGTTTCTTGACAGCCCGCGAAGTCACTGTTTTTTGAAATTTTCAGCATTCCAAAATTTGTCCTTAAATTGAAAAAAAATAATGAAAATGATTTTTTTTTTAAATTTAAAAAATTACAGGTTTAATCTTCATCAAAAGTTCTACATTTCATTAGTTTACACCATTAGTTTACACCATTTTGAAATTCAAAACATAAAGACTACTTTTATGTGGCCGAAGTTCAGAAATTTTTTTGTTGTTGGTTGATTCCTTTATAAAGTGTGACACAGGTTTGTGCTTTTACCC
>CM021100.1:71444862-71489704 GCA_007115665.2 Sequoiadendron giganteum
CATACATATGTATGTAAATGTACTTGTACATACATATGTATGTAAATGTACTTGTACATACATATATGTATGTACGTGCATATGTACATACATACACACACACATACACATGTATATATGCAAATTATATGTGCATATATGTATACATACACACATACACACATACACATGTATATACACATGCGTACATGCACATATACACATATACATATACGTATATATACATACACACATACACATACATACATACACACATGCACATGTATGTATGTATATATACACATGTATACACATGTACATACACACATGTTTATGTACACACATGTATTTATATATATATACATTTACTTGATTGCTATTGTGAGATTCTTGAATATAATTAATGGTTAATTTTATGTTTTTTATCTCTAGAATGAACTGGTGGTAGAAATTTATAATTTTCTTTCCCTATCTAGATCTTTTATGTGTTATTCATGTACATATTTTATTTTAATGATATGTAGATCTCTAGATTTACATAGATACATATATCATGGCCGATGAGGGATCTCACCATTCCCCTCATTCTAGTGAAGAGGCTCAAAATAGACCAAATTTATATCGAGATAGTATTGTTAGATTAAACAATACTCTAAAATGTTTAGAGCAAACAATTCACAACTCCCCCAATTTGGCTAATCGAGATAGATTAGTCACTATTAGAGATGAGATTCATCGAATGATTGGGACGATTCATTCATTCAACCCTTATGATGAGATCAGCATTGAGCAATTTTATGTATCTCTTGCTAGGAGTGTTACTAGCACAATGAATTATAGAGAAGTTGCCAAATCAGTTTCAATTGAAAATGTGTTAACCATGTTCCCTCATTATAGAGGACAAAATAGAATTAGAGGATATGTGGTTATGAGGTGTGTAGATCCTCTTGTTGTGCCATTCATATACCCTAGATGGTTGGCAGCGTATCATAGATGGCCTCACAATGATGAGCTGCCAAGATATTTTGTGAAACAGTTATATGCAGAATTTCATTTACAGATAGATGTGGACTACACATCTCATCCTGAGCATGCTGGCCAAGGTAAAGGCCGTTTTTATGACAAACCACAATTTAGACGTCTAGATTTGCCATCGCCTGTGGATAAGAGGGCATTAGTTGGCCCAAACCTTTTGGTTTTACCAAAACATGTGGAATTGGCAGCAGCAGGGGAGTCAACAACATGCTCTACTCGATCCCAAATTATTGATAACATTGCCTCTATTACGACACAGATTGATCAGATTTCATCTGATCGAGTTGGTAGATACTTATTACGCCCGCGGATCAGCCTTCCTCCCACAGAGGCTACATCAGCATCTTATGATCCATTTATTTGTGCCGATCTACCTACTCCTTCAGATATCGAGCATATGAACCACACGACTTTGCGTAATGTGTGTAGAGTCTCAGTTTCAGATTTACTAGCAACATATCGGGTCATCAGCGAGGACCATGGGATCTCTCTCAACTGTGTACAGGAATTTATTAGAGAGCGATATCCTGGTACACATTCGAGCCATGGGGTGGCAACTCCAGGGGATATTCTAGAGCAACCTATCGATCCTTTAGCTTGTCCAGGTCATTAGGATGTTACAGATCACGTTGCTCAGGTTACTACGGCAGCTGATGTTGTCCATGGTGCATATACTCAGCTTCTTTTTGGCACTGATACTGTACATGCTACAAATCCCCCTGCGATGTCCTTGCATTCTAATGAGCTTAGTGAAATTGGTAGAGCCCTCAATCATATATCATAATACAATATATATATATATATATATATATATATATATATACATTTAATTGCGTTCTAAAAAAATACGTACGATACATGTTCAACATGTTTAACTATTGATTGAAATTGACACGTACAAGTGAAATTTTTTAAGCAGTATGGTGATTTTTCAGAGTTTGGGAATTTGGCACATGATGGCGATCCCATACAACACACAAATGAGGTACATTTATATAAAAAAATTTAAACATATATATATATATAAGTTGTACATGTACACACACTTAAATTAAATTAAATTTTAAAAGTTCATACATGTGTGCACGTACTTGAACACATGCAGGGCTCAGGACACGCATCCAGAGAGCTTGGATCGGGACATGGATCCACACATGATCGTGGTCCCATGCAGCACACACCTGAGATACATTTAAATAATTTTTAATTTTTAATTTTTAAAATTTAATTGTACTCGATTTGTAAGTTTGAAAACATTGAAAGTTTGTACACATGTATATATATATGTAAGTTTAGATAATTTCATGTGCATGTACTTGAACACATGCAGGTTTTGGGACGAGGCTCAGGACACGCATCCAGAGAGCTTGGATCGAGACATGGATCCACACATGATCGTGGTCCCATGCAACACACACTTGAGGTACATTTAAATAATTTTAAATATAATTTTTAAAATTTAATTATACTCGATTTGTACTTTTTGAACACGTTGAAAGTTTGTATGTACATGTATATATATGTAAGTTTAGATAATTTCATGTGCACGTACTTGAACACATGCAGGTTTTGGGACGAGGCTCAGGACACACATCCAGAGAGCTTGGATCGAGACATGGATCCACACATCTTGGATCAGGAGAGGGATTAGTCCATGGATTGAGGGAGAGATCGAGGGAGAGATCGGACCATAGATCTAATGATTCTATTCACAGTAGATTTCCCTCTCTTTGAGATCAGATTATTATGTTGTCCAGACACTTCTTATGATTTATGTACATTACATGTTTATACATTTTATGGTATATATTTGTACACTTGTTATGATTTACAGATCACATTCACACATGTTTGTACATGTTTTAAATATGGTTTGTTCATAGATTTGTTATTGTGCATTATTATGGTTTTCAAACACTTGTTAAATGTATATATTTACATCGTGCAAATTCTTACATGGTTTTATTTATTTAGCAAGTTTTTACAGGTTTAAATTTAAATTTAAATTATGATTTGTTCACACAAGTGTTATACACATCTATATTGACAAGTTAACTACTTTTAACTTTCAACTAAGTTAGATCATGTATAATTATGATGTACACAATTTGTATTCAATTATCATGCACGATATATATACAGTTGTATGGTACAATCTCTAGCTAATCGTATTGAAAATATTTAGATCAAAATGATCTTATAGCTATATAAATACCATATTACAAACTTTAGGCACTTTGCTAAAAATGGATTTTGAATACATTATCTAGCTTACATCATAATAGTCTGGAATGAGCAACTATTTTATAGAGATTAAAAACTAAATAAAATAAATCATAAAAATTAAATTGTAAGTTATACATGTATGTATATATCACTAATATACTTCATTTAAAAATAGCAATGTAACCTTTACACAAATAATACTAGATCTTCTACAAACCATGTTGTTAGGATAAAATAATTCCTAGACATGTTGCACTCCAAATCCTTCCTACACAAGCATTGAACTTGTAATTTAAGAGAGGGGTAAAAAATAGGTAAATAAATTAAATGAATAAGATTAACTATGAAATGGATTAAAATACCATTTTGTGCCAACAATAAGATCTCTTGGATGATATTAAAATCCTCTATTAAAACAAATTTGGATTATTTTTTTTAAATAAAAATTTAAAGGGTGTAAATAAAGTTTTTCATGCTTCAATTTAGCACAAAATGGTCACTTAGGAAGGGTTCTATTATTGTTGGAAATGTTTATTGTGATTCTAGATAAAATATTAAAAACTTGTCCTAGGGTTATGATTCTTATTTAGATTGTGTGCCTAATTTAATGAAACATGTTATTTGGGCCAATTAACAAGAGTAACTTTAAATATCCTTTACACTTCAATCTCTACAAAGCTTACTTGATGAATTGATCCTTAAAGGATTTAAAGGATAATCATACATAAATTTTATAATTTACTTTATCAAAATAATTCTAAACCTTAAGACAGATTGAATTCATTCTTTACTTTGTCACTGACTCTTTTCTATGTGAACTTTTGTGATCTCATTTGTTAACTTGTAGGTTTATATTTTCCTTTATTGGGGTTATTGCATTTTTCATATATATATATTTTTTAGGATTTTTTATGTTGTTAGGATAGGATCCTTTATGAGGGTGGATGACATCTTCCATTAGTGTAATTAACACCTATTTTTGGTGGTTAGAGTTATTTTTATTAGTTCTATTTTTCTCCTCTCTTATGTATATATACATGTGACCTTTTCTCTATAGATGCCTGCATAATTTCCTATTAGAATGGTGATTATTCATATTAGGATTAGAATGAGTTCATGATTATACATGAGTTCCCATGTGATTAGGATTAGAATGGTGATTATTATTTATAGAACATGCGATCTTTAATGAATGATTAGGATGAAGGGGGATGCTTAGGATGAAAATAATAATTTTCTAGGACGTGACATGCATACTAGGATATGAAAATGGATGATCTTGAAAATTTGAAGGTGAACAAGTAAGGTCATATTAACTTTCAAAAATTTATGACCAAGCCTTTGAAAAAACCCATTCTAAATCATGCCACATGTTCCAATCAATTTATAAATTATATATATAGATCTAGCTTGATCTATAAAAATTTTGAACTTATGTACACACGTGGGTATCCAAAAAACAACTTAAAGCTCCTGGTACACAAAATTTGGATCCTCTCTATCTTTAATTATCTCTAAAAAAATTTCATGATCTTCAATAGGCAACCTCCACTTTTTTTTGACACATCCTTTTTTAGGTAAAGTTTCTAAATTTATTTTTGTTGCTATAACTAGGTGACTATAATGTAGAACCTTTTGTCCTAGCATATAATCAACAAAATAAATACCATTTTTATCTGTCTTTATTTGTTGATAATATGTGCCTTCAATAACGACTGATCCAATGGGATACTCTTGTCCATCACCATTTATCATCGATTCCACCAATTTGCTTTTTGGTTGCGTACATCTTAGTAGATAGTAATCTACACCTTCCGCATTGTCAGGATCTGCAACAACAACGAAACTATCTCCTGTACACACCATATATTTTTAATCAATTTTAACTAAATTAAACACATGCCCTCAAACATGGAATATATTTAAATCAGATTTAACTAAATTAAGATCAATTTCCATACCTGTAACAACTAAATCAGATACACGTTCGTAATCAGCTGAATAGAGAGGATCGTAGACATCGACATTGTCATCTTCAACAAAAGGAGGCATTGATATTAATTGTTTCATTTCCCATTGTGAAACATACCCATCTCTAATATTCTCACATTGAACAATATTTGCATTGTTCTCAATGCAATCATCACAAAAACATGATTTTTCTCTCACATTAATTACATGAGGCTTACTACTTTCCGTTGTCATGATTTGATGTAGACTTCTTATACCATGAATTGCTTGACAATTATAAGGATTTGATCGATCAATATCTATAAATTCAATTAAAAATCATGTACACTTGAACTTTGAAATTCTTGTTTTTTTAACAAATTTTGACTAGATGTACCTGTAACTTCCCAAAAATAACGTGTGTTGTATGTTGAGTTGCGAGCGGAAAAATGACTTTTACACCATTCAACAATTTCATTTGCATTCCATATGGCATTACCTACAAGTACACATGTGTTGGCACAATTTGCCACCTATTACTTTCAAGGAACTTATAATAATTTTAAATTTAATTTAAATATATATATATATATATCTATAATCTTTTCAAAAATATATCTACATGTTCCATCTATATATATGGTGAAAGTTACCAGCAAGTTCATGTTGACGAAGTGCACGCTTCACACATGCTCTTGCTCCATCGTGCTCTCCTTTTCCATGTCCACTCTCATAAAAATTCCACAAAAATTTGGTGTTGCATCTAGCATGTTGATGGCTTAACCAAACAAAAGCTTTTGAAGACTTAAATTGATCAGCACGAAGTTACAAATAGTTTTACACTAAAACCAAATTAGCTCAAGTCAAAAAAGTAATTATATATATATATATATATATAACTTGCAATTAGACTTGATTTAAGTCTCAAAATTAAAAGTAAATATAAATAAATATATATTTTTTAAAATGACATGTAAACTTACCAGCACATCCATCAGACCATATCCAGTGTTGTTCTTGATTTATGCCACGTCGTCTCGGGTCTTCAAAAAGCATTTTGAAACAATGAGCTGCATAGCTTCTATCATGATTTGTATCATCACTGATATAAAAGTGAACCTCTTTGATGATAATTCGGCCATCTTTGCTACTTTGTATTCCATCGACCTCTAATTCGGCATGCCTATAGAAAACTTGCACAAAGATTGCAACTTGCTCTGAATGATAATATTGACTTTGAATCTCAATTTGAGGACTAAATGTATAGTTCTTAGAGAAATCTACAATAGAGAGAATACAACCCGGTGGAAAAAAATTCTTTGAATCACGAAATTGTTTAGCTTGCCATCTTGCACCATGACAATGTTGGATATGTGGATATATGATATTGCGAAATTTACTCATGAATTCATTGTAAGGCAATCCACTCTCTTTGAGAACAATTTTTTTGGCCTCAACTCCTGACCTCGTTAAGTATGTCTCATATTCATATCTCTTCCAAACAACTTGCATTTCATTATTGTGAACATGTGAAAGATTCTTCAAATCTCCACAATCATTACATACATTTTTTATACACTAAACATTGAATTCTTCTAAATCTTCTGATTTTTCGCATACAAGAGACTTCACAAATTGTGTTGTACTTCCAGGGATGGCTAAATTTCGATCAATTGTTGTCATAGCTTTTCTATATGATTGTAGATGTAAATCAAATTCAACATGATTTCGACAACAACAAGTTTCACGTACTTTATTTATACGTATAAATGATGGTCGTGGTGTCTCAAACATCCTTTGACATATCTTCACATTTGAAAAATCTTGCTTGAATTCTTCAAAAAGTTCACTTTGTGTTGTATCTATAAAAATTTTTGGATGAGAAATTTTTGTACCATCGTCACTTATTATTTGTATAGTATCCCTTCTATTGGATGAAACACGAGAGTGAGTAGTCCAATATTCAACCACCCGTTTCTTTACATCTTTTGAAATTCTATCTTTTCGGGGAACCCTACAAATATTTACCCAATTTTTCTCAATTTTTTCATCTATTCGATTTCTCTTTTCAATATACCTTTGAACAGTTCTCCTAGAAACATTTAGTAATTCAGAAATTGCTTGAACTTGTCTTCTATGTGATAATTTCTTACTAGAAATTACAGTCATCAACGCTCTACATGCAACACTTAAATCACTAGATCGACTCTTTTTTTCAATACATTCTAATGCTTCTTGCAAGTTTTCAACAATTGTGTGTTTTAAATCTAATGACTTTTTCCTATTATCAACCCCTAACAACTCCAAAACAGGGGTCATTTCTTTTCGTCTAAATAACTTTGCAACTAGCTGTGCTCTTCCAATTAGAGATTTTTCTTCAAAAAAATCATCCCATATTCTTTTTGAGTGTAATTTTAATGTGCTTTCAGATAACATATCTTTAAATGAAAAATTATTGAAAAGATAATCCTCATCCATCTCCATCAGATTTTCAATACGATTGTCCAAAAAAAAACTATTATTAGGTTCAGTTTGTTCTTGTACCTGTACGTCACCTTCGTCATTGATATTTTCCATGGGTTGTTCTTCATGAGATTTCCCTTCACCCGCTCTTCTCTTCCTCTGTCTTGTTTGTGTTCGTTCATACTTCCTTGATCTATTCCTTTTACACGCCATCACAAATTGCACTCAAATTTGAATTCACCTGCATACAAATTTGTACACACATGATCTTTCAATGAAACATGTACTTGATTAATATTGCATTTAAATATCTAAGACTTAAAAAAATAATGGAATAACATATATCTAATTGGTGATCAATAATAATGAAATCTAAGAATATAAATAGTGAAAACAAAATTCAAATTTGTATTAATGAAAATAAAAAACATAATCAATTAAATAAGTTCAAGATCAATGTACTTTCGAATATAGCTCTCCTATTGTTTAAATACCTTTTTGTAGAGCTCGGAGTGGTAAATCCAAATATATAATTTTTTAAATATTTTGATTAGTTTTAATATATGTTATTTTTAAAATAATGAAAGTAGGTTGTTAAAATGAAAAAAAAGTTGATTAGAAATTTTAAAAAATATAGTAAAACATATTAATTTTTTTAAAAAACTATATGGTGCAGTAGAGCAGAGAGTCTTCTTCAAAAGGGTATAATCTTTTTATTGAAAATGATTAAAAAAATTGAAAATAGTTGACGGCCCGTGAAAACTGTCAAATTCATACATGTTCAACTTTAAAACGTTATTACGAGTAAAATATACATCAAAATTTGAAAAAACAAAATTCATGCAGTAGATATTGAAGTTACCTGTTTAGGGGGAAAAAATTTAGAGAAAAATAATGTTTTTTTCAGTTTGTTTCTTGACGGCCCGCGAAGTCACTGTTTTTTGAAATTTTCAGCATTCCAAAATTTGTCCTTAAATTGAAAAAAACATAATGAAAATGATTTTTTTTTAAATTTGAAAAATCACAGGTTTAATCTTCATCAAAAGTTCTACATTTCATTAGTTTACACCATTTTGAAATTCAAAACATAAAGACTACTTTTATGTGGCCAAAGTTCAAAATTTTTTTGTTGTTGGCCGATTCCTTTATAAAGTGTGACACAGGTTTGTGCTTTTACCCTGGTATATGTATTATATCTAGGTTTTGATGCGAGAGCATCCGAGCTCACAAGCAAATCTTGCATCACCGGAAATAGATATTTTTTTCTTGTTTAACTTTTGCATTTTTGGTGTAGGTTGGAGATTCAAGAGAATCTTGTGGAGTTTTGAAGGGTGGAATATTGATTTTATCAAGACTTGGCTTCCATTCAAAATCAAAGACAAAAAAAGGTGTTTAATGTGATTTTAAAATTATTATATTTGAAAATTTCAATGTTTCAAGGGTTGAAGGGGTCCATTGGCATATTATAAATTGAAAATTAATTATTGTTATCAATTTGGATGCTTAGATAATTTTAAGGTGGCAAGTGGCATTTGGCATTCCATCTTTTCAATTTGCATGCCTATAATGGAGGAAAAAGCTAGGGATATTTGGGAAAAAACAATAAGTGACTTCAATTTTGAATTTAAGATGAATGAGCACGACTTAGTTCATGATTTTATTGACTTTTATGAAACATTTTTAGAAACAATTCATGGAATATGGTGCAACATTTTTGTGTTCCATATTTGAAAGCATTTAATGATGAATTTTAAGCACAAACGAAAGAATTTCAAAAGACAATTGGAAGGAAATAAAAGAGAAGATTTGGGTGCCTCTTTTGGTTCCTTAAAAAGGCTTTAATCTCTATAAAATATAGGCTTTACTGGATTCAAGAAGAAGAAATCAATAGAGCAAGTTTGGAGAAAGGACTTGCAGGTTACTCCGAAGAGTTACACAAGAAAGAGTGCATAAAATCAACTTATGCAGAGAAGAGGAATAGGAGAAGAGAAGAGGGATTTTGCAGGTATTCAAGGTAGCCATGAGGGCTGCATAATGAAGAGAAAAATCATATCTTAGAAGATGGGTGAAGTCAATAAATTTTGAAGGCATGAGGATAAGCTACAGGAGTTGCAGGTGGAGTTGAGGTGCTAGAAGGTGAATAGTTTACAGGAGCTCGCATAGTTGAGCATAGTTTGTGTTTGAATGATATTTAATTTGCATATTTGATGTTTTTAAGGGTTTTAATTGTTGTATATCAGTCCATATATGAATTAAATTCATGTGTAATCAGATTTCTTAAACTAAGCAATTTAATGTTTTCATTTGCAAACAATTTATGGAGTTTAATTTGCAAGTTCTTATTTCTATTTTAGCAATTGTTGTGAGGTTTTTAGAGGGGGTTTTGAAAGTGTATGAATTCATCTCTACATCAAGTTTTTTCATAATTTGATGCATGAACATCCATGGGGTTGGGCAATCTTGCATCACAAAAATCTTCAGTACTTTTGTTTCCAAATTTCGGTTTCCTTGCAGGAATGCAGTAAATTTTTCATTTGCTCTCTGCCAACAATTTATTTGAAGTCATTTTAGAAAGGTGATAAAGGGAGTTGAAATTTCAAGTTTGAAAGTTTTAAATTATTAATATTTAAAAAAAATTCTAGGAGCCAAGAACCCATGCCCAGGCATGAAATTTCCAATTTGGACTTATTTGTAACTCCCGAGAATTCAAAATTATTGACCATTAGTGTTGGAATCTTCTTGGTGCAAGTGCTTGAGATAGAAGAGGTGCAAGAATGAGATAATGTATGACAATTTGGGAAAAGATTTGAATTTTGGCCAGTAAAAACAATAAAAGAGCTAAAATGCATGATACCCATGCTCAGGAAAGAGTAATGAAGATTTTGGAGTTTTGACAACATTTTTTAAGGAGAATATTATTTGGATCGTGATTGTGAGACCCAGTTTCAGTAAAAATGGCATAAATTTCTCATACTTGATCAAAATCAAGAATTTCAAAATGATCTGGAAATTTGGGAAGGAGGCACATCAAACCCAGAAATTGTTTTAGAAGATTTAAAGGAATGAAGGAGTAGTGGTAAGAAGAAAGTGATGGGTTCGTAGAGTTGTAGTGATTCTTGCTTGTAGAATTAATTTCAGTTTAGCCTATGGATTGTCAGTAGCATATTTTATTGTTGTGGTTGCACATTTGTATGTAAAAAATAGACTATTCAATTTGAATGAAGAATATTTAGTTATATTTTCTATTAAGAGCTTGTTGCAAATGTTTCATTTTTTTGAAATGAGGTTATTTGTGGTGTTATGGCTGCTTGGATGGGTTGTTTGACAAAACCCCCAATCCTTATATTGCATCAAATGGTATCAGTGCAAGTTGTTCTTGTTGGGGTGTCAGATGTGTTGAGGATGAGTTTATTGCAGGAGTTCGTTTCAGTGAAGAGTGAAGTGGTGAAGCTACAAAAGAAAGAGTTGTGAGAAAGTATATTTGTTGCAGGCATGCAAGAGGATATGTGACTACTATCCTTTAGTATAGGTTAAGGTTGGGTAAAAGGTGCACGAGAGAGGTGTGCCATCCAAAAACCATCTATTTGGTAGAGGATAAGAAAGAGTGAGTTTGTTGCAGGGAGGACATGTGACAACAGAGGGTTGATACCCTAAAGCAAGAGATAGTTTTGCAAGGACTTGTAATTGTAGAGGGACGTGTGAGTCTTTGGATATTTATTTGAAGAAGAGGACCCGATGGGTCATGAGAAGGCTTGTAAGGATTTTACTTATGGAAGAGTGGAAAGAAAATAGGTTTACAAAATGGAATTGTGAAGAATTAAAGAAGATTGAAGCTAAAGTGAAATATTTGGAAAGATATTACTTTCCTGATAAATTTGTGATCACAAAAAAGAAGAAAAAAATTACAATAGTAGAAGTGGAAACAAATTAGAAGGTTGAAGAGGAATATGTGGGCATGAATGAGTCCCATTATTTTTCTAACAATAATGTATTTGCAAGTCAATTTGTGTATGCAGGTGAAGAGAAAAAAGAGGAAAAACAAATATTTGACAAAGAGGACGATAAAAAGAAGAAAGAGAAAATGAAGAGTTGCAACCCTATGATGGAAAGGGCATGGAGAGACAATCATGTGGGAGCAGCCCACACAAATGTAGTTGAAAGAAAGAAAGAACATAAGAAAGGAACAAGGATTAAATGGAGAAAGAAAGAGGTAGCAACAGATGTGCGTCTTATTGAGGACAAAAAGGAAAATAAAGTTTCAAGCACTAGAAAAGAGGTTATAGCAGCAAAAATAAAGGTATTATCTCATTTCTGTGAGTTTTTCAAAGAAAATATTGATTTGCATGTAAAAAGATAAAGGAATATGTTGAAGAAGGTGATTGTGAAGTTGGAGCAACGGTTGCAGAAAGATATATATAATGAATAAAATGACACCATTGAGAGCAAGGGAGAAGGTAGAAGAAGAGACCAACAAGATTGTAGTAGAAATTCAAGAAGAAAAAGTTGGGGGCAGCAGTAGAGAAACAAGAAAACACAAGGTAAATAGTCATTTTTATGATATTTTTGAAAGAAAAATTGATGTTAAAGAAATATATGAATTTGTGTGCATGAAAATGAATAAAAATGATAGTATTGATTTAGTAAGTAGCAATGAAATCATAGAGGTAAAAAGAAGTGAAGTTGTAGCAAAGCTTGGTTTAATGAATGACATTGAAACAATAAAAAGTTCGGGGCAGCAGTTTGAAGATGAAAACATAGAAAGGAAGACAAATGAGAAAATTGAAGGAGAAGAAGCAAATGAAGAAGAAGATAACTTACTATTCCAAATTGTAGCAATTGAAAAGGAGTGGATAACTTTGATAGCAAATGAAACAAGAGTTGCAGTTGACAAAGAGGTAAAGTTTCAATTTCCAAAATCCTTTGATGATAAAAATGAAGTTGATTCATTTGAAAATGGCATGGTTAATATGAATGGAGATGAGACTATTGAAATTGATGATGCACTGATAAGGGAAGGGGAGAAAATATGAGTATTTGATGATTTTGCAAAATTTAGTGATGTTAATGTCAAAGTTGATTTGTATTGTGATGAAATGGTGAAAGAAAGAGAAATGAGAAAGATGATTAGGAGCAAAAAAAAGAGGTTTCAAGCTCAAATACATCAAGGTATAATGAATTTTATTGACATAGAAGAAGAAGAAGATGAAGAAAGAAAATGTAAGAAAGAAATACAAATGGAATTCATTGATTTCTATGAATTTGTTAATATCAATTTGTATACAGGTGTTGAGAATGGTAAAATGTAATGGAAATATGAAACATGGTGCAGCCAAATGAATTTCATGAGGGGAAGAAAGAGAGGAAGGATGAAATAAGGAAGAGATAAGAAAATTAAGATTACGGTGAAGAAAAAGAAACAAGTTGATAAAGAAGAAAGATGGTTGAAGAACAAACATGGGATTTTCAAATGTTCATGAGTTTCAACTCATGGAACCTTTCTTCTTACCCTGGGTGTTTGATGCAGGAGCATCCATGGGGTTGGGCAATATTGCATCACAAAAATCTTCAGTACTTTTGTTTCTAAATTTTGGTTCTACTTTATTTTGGTTTTCTTTCATGCATGCAGTAAATTTTTCATTTGCCCTCTTCTAACAATTTATTTGAAGTCATTTTAACAAGGTCATAAAGGGAGTTGAAATTGAAAGTTTTAAATTTTTAAATTATTAATATTTTAAAACCTTTTTGGGAGCCAAGAACCCATGCCCAAGCATGAATTTTCCAATTTGGACTTATTTGTAACTCCCAAGAATTCAAAATTATTGACCATTAGTGTTGGAATCTTCTTAGTGCAAGTGCTTGAGGTAGTGGAGGTGCAGGATTGGGATAATGGATGTCAATTTGGGAAAATATTTGAATTTTGGCCAAGAAAAACAATAAAAGAGATGAAATGCATGATACCCATGCTCAGGAAGGAGTAATGAAGATTTTGGAGTTTTGACCATATTTTTTTAAGGAGAATATTATCTGGGTCGTGACTATGAGATCCGATTTCAGTAAAAATGGCATAACATTTTCATGTTGAATCAAAATCAAGAATTTCAAAATAATCTGGAAAGCTGGGAAGGAGGGACGTCAAACCCAAAAACCATTTTAGAAGATTCGGAGGAATGAAGGAGCGATGGTAAGAAGAAAGTGACGGGTTTGTGGAGTTGTGATTCTTGCCTTTAGAATTGATTTCAGTTTAGCCTATGGATTGTGAGTAACATATTTTGTTGTTGTGGCTACACATTTGTATGTAAAAACTAGACTATTCAATTTGAATGAAGAATATTTAGTTATATTTTCTATTAAGAATTTATTGCAAATGTTTCATTTTTTTGAAATGAGGTTGTTTGTGGTGTTATGGCTGCTTGGATAGTTTGTTTGACAAAACCCCCCATCCTTATACTGCATCATAAGTATCAAGTATTTTAGTTTAAAACTTGTGTGGGAGAAATCATAGAGTTATGTCAAACTTTGGGCTAGTAAAACTATTTCACTTAAAACTATTTGGCACCTATGTGGCACAAAGAGTTTTGGTTGAAACTCTTTTGCTCAAAACTATTAATTGATATATTTAATATTAAAATTAAAATTAGGTTCAATTTATATTACAATATTTTGACCCAAAACTTGTTTTGGGTGAAAGAGTTCTTTCCAAAACATGTTCATCTAAAACTATTTATGTGGCAACTTAATCCTTCTTGTGGGGTAAATTCAACAAAAAATAAACTTCAAATCTAGATTTCTCCAACCTTTATTTTCAAGAAAATCTAAAAATACCCTTTTGTAGAGCTCAAATTCTAAAATATAATATTTTAAAAATATTTTAATTAGATTGATTATGATTGTTTTTAATTTATTACAAGTAGGTTATTATAATCAAATATGATGCTAACTAGAAAAATTTAAAATTTAAATATATTTTTTTTTTTTGAAAAATATACAATGCACTAATGGAGGAAATCCTCTCAAAGAGAGTATATTGTTTTAATTATAAAAAAATGGAAAAAAAGTTGAAATCACATCAAAATATGGCATTTTAAGTAAATTGACTTTAATAAAATTCTTAAAATTGTTAAAAATTATAATTTTTCATGCACTAGACTTTCAATTTATTTAAGTGGGAAAAATTAAAGAAAAAATAATATTTTTTGTGACATCCCATTGATCTCTCATTTTTTTCAAAATTTTCGACAATTAAAATAATTCTCTTAAATTTAAATAAAAAACTATATCTAACTATTTTTAAATTAAAAAATATATAAATTAAATTAAGAGTTATTTATTTCATTAGTTTATATTGTTTTAAAATTCAAAATATATATGTCATTTTTAGGTGGTCTAAGTTGAAAAATTATATCTTTGTTGGTCATTTCCTTTATAAAAGTGTGGTCCATAGTTTTGAATCTCACCCATATTTGCATTCATTTTTTGTGACAGTCATAACTTTTGATTAAAGGTCAATTTTTGGTAATGATTTTTTAATTATAAAAAAATCATAGGGAATATGTTGGTAGTCTCCATATTCATTTTTGACAAATTTATTTCTTAATGTTATATAGATTGTGATTAGATATTGCTAGCCTTCTTGGGGACGAAGACTTGATTCCTAATCAGTAACACTTATTTTGTAGGGCTTGCTTATCAAAAACAAATTTCAAATAAATTTTAGTTATTGCTTTATATGTGTGTGTTTGCATCATTAGACTTATGTGTGCCCTTCTCTTCAACTTCATGTGATCTTGAGAATCAAAAGAAACCTAGTTAGCTATGTTTCACAATGGTATTTTGTATATGCTCTTATTTTGCTCTTCATACAATTCTAAGAATTAATAGTAATTATTCTTTTTATTTTTTATTTTGGAAATCCCTTGTTCTAATGAGCTATATAAATTCCTTGGAGGAGCAATTATTTTGGGTTAAGATGACATCTAGATTATAGTTTTTCAAGTGAAAGAGGAGAAGGGCTATCCTCTCAAGCCAAGCCATTAGATAACACATTTATATCATGAACTTGGGCCTCACATATGGGTATGTGCAAGGAAAGGGGGGATCAAAAAGGGGTTTTAAGTGAGCATTTTTTTTCTAAAATCAAGAAAAACTAATCTTGGATGAGAAATTGAAGATATTTACACTCAAAATTTGAAGATTCAACAAGAACAAGAGTTGTAGTGATTTGAATCTACTTTCTAGACTAATTTTTTTTAATAATGAAGATTAAAGTGTTTAAATAGGAGGCTACAAAAAATATTTAGCGTTTGGTGTGGCCCCCTAAAATGTTAACGTTTTTTAAGTATTTAAAAATTTGCTTTAGTGAAAACTTAGCTAACACCATGTATTTTATGCTTGATGTTTCTTCTAAATTTTTAGTGAATATATGATTTTTTACTAATTTTCAAAGTGGACACATCTTTTAAAAAACTTGAGCATGCTCTCCCCTAATATTTTTGAAAACTAATCGAAAATAAATAAATAAAATTTTATGTGCAAAGAAGAGAGTCTAGTTTGTATAAGTATAATTTGTTCCAAATTTCGATGAGTAGGTAAAAAATGAAACCAAAAATACCATTGTAGGATTTTGACAAAAATGGAGATACTAGCAAACGAAATTAAAGATGAAAGCCTCAAAATATAAAAAATACATGGTTAGAAAGATAAGAGAGAGCTCGATGTTACTATGTTATTTTTTGACTTAACATTGAAAGACACACAAACCTAATAGAGAGCACACTCAACATTGTGTCATTTTTTAGAATTTTCCAAAGACACATATGTGGTCATTGGCATGTAAGTCAAACCTTTTAGGTTGGATGTCCAAGGAAAATCCAACCCTAAGGGTTGGAAATTCTCAAAGTAGGTAATAACTCAAGCATGTTAATAAAAATAACTCTCCTCTCTCATCATAGAAGCACGAGCATGTTGTAACACACTTGTGCTTGTGTGAAGAAAAACTCTCTTTAATTTTCTCTATCTCACCTCTCTCTCTAAGTCTCTATATCTAAATTCTTCATGGTTTAGGGTTGATGGTTTATGGTGGAGGGTTCATGTTGAGGGTTTAAGGATTAATTTTTTTTTTTATGATTTAGTGTTAAATTATTAATGTCAATTTTAAGGGATTAGCATATGGGGTTTAGGGTTCATGATGGAGAATTGAGCATTGAAGGTTTAGGGATCAAATTTATTTTCTTAGGTTTTAGTTTTAGGGTTTATCACATAGGGTTTAGGGTTTAGAGCCTAAGGTTTAGGTTTTAGGGTTGAGCATTAAGGGTTTAGAGATTAAATGTATTTTTTAGGTTTTAGTGTTACATTATTAATATCAAATTTTAGGGTTTAGCATACATGGTTTAGGGTTTATGTTTGATGTAGGGTTGAGCATTAAGGGTTTAGAGGTTAAATTTAATATTTTAGGTTTTATGGTTTAGTGTATATAGTCTAGGTCCTATAATTTAGGGTCTAGGGTTTACAATTGATAAGAGAGGGGTGAGAACTAACGATTTAGGGATTTTTTTAGGTTTTAGTGTTATATTATTAATTTTAGGTTTTAAGGTTTAGTGTATAGGGTTTAAGGACTAGGGTTTAGGGTTATCTCCCCCTCTCTACTTCTATCTATCTCACCTCTCTCTCCCCCTTTTATATCCCTCCCTCCCTCCCTGCTCTCTCTACTTCTCTTTTTCTCCCCTCCCTTTAACTATCCCCTCTCTCCCCATTGGAATCCTCAATGTAGGTTATAATGTAACCATGTTATAACAAACTCACCTTATGCTTAATAGAGGACCAAAAAGTAGTGTGGCCACTTTTTAGTCCCCCATCTTTTTACACTTACAAATATCACAAGACATATTAAGGAATCCTCTAGTTGAAACTTTTTAATCTTATATTAAGAGGCTATAGTCCATTTGTAACTTGTGATGCACTAGTAAGTAGTTAACTCTAAGAAGCTACTCACTACATACCTTTGGAAATAAAATAGTGGGATATATGTGTGGTCTTAATCCTCGATAGTTGGTATTAGGAGATATTTAGCTAACACTATTTACAATAAAGTTTGATATATTGGTGGGCTCATAATCAAAATACGCTCATTTGAATAATTAGGTTATTATCGTGTCTTATTTATCTTTACCTTTGTGTTAAAAATTATAAAATCAAAATTAAATATAAAAAATTTATGCCATCCATAACTAGAATTCAAAATATAGAATTTAATGAAGAGCATCCCTTTCTCCAAGAACCCTCATGTGTGCAAAATCCTTACCTCTCAAAATCTACATTGAAACAAAAATGATTACAATGGTAATAGTCATTCCCCATAAAAAAAAAATGAATAAATTATTTAATTATGAATGAGGATTTTACTTAAGGAACTGATACTTACAACAAAATAATGATAATAACTTTAGACACCTCTTAGAATCAAGAGCTATATTACCTCCAAGATGCATCCTTTCATGAAATAATACCATGCCACTATGAAGTAACATTAATAAAATAAATGGTGATCATACCTATGTCAACTAAAATAACACAAACAATCTAAACAATACAAGTTCATATCCAACAATTCTAAGAAATTAAAATCCAAAAAACTTAAATCAAAATAATTTAAATACAAACTTGGAAACAACACCAATTGAAACAACTTGAATCTAGGAAATTATAATCTAATATAAATAATTAAAATCGAAACAATCAATTCTACCAACCATACCAATGTAATCCAAATAACTAATTCTATCAACCATATAAAACTAATGTGAATTTACTCAATTTTATAAATCATGTCAACCTAATTCAAATAATGAATTATTTCAACCTCGCCCACCTAACCTAACCCATAATTATATCAACTATACCTGCCCAATCTAAAAATTTGATTTTATCAACCATATCAACGCAACCCAAACAATGTTATCACACCATCAAAAAGACCCTCTCAAAATACTCTAAAAGATTGAGAATTATTAGACTTAAAAGAGGCAATCAAAAACATACAAGAAGGAACAAAAATTAAAAGAAAAGGGTTTAAGTTTGAAGAAGCATACCCTTACCTAGGTTTAATATGACAATGTCAAAAAATTCTTACCCTTCATCATGGGTGATCCCACAAAGTTGGTTTACAATTTCTGGGAGATTCTGATTTTTGCTAAAATCACATATTTTTAGAAAATATAATGATTTAAGCCTTAAAAGGTTCTATTTTAAGGATTCCAATTGAAGAGGGTTTGATCAAACCACCTTAGATCAAACCCCCTTGGATAGAACCCCGCAAGTTTTAAACCATACTTACAATGGAGTCTCCTTTACACCTATCAAAATGTTGATAAAAAACATCACTTTTGATTTACCTTTTGGGGGATCAAATGAATTCATTTAAATTTTATTTCAAATGATCATGGTAGTCCTTGGAACGAGCTATCCAACGAATATAACTTTAATATGTTTTGGCTTTATTATGTATGTATTTTTTTAGTTTTATTAAACATAGGTTTTTCATCGAAAATCAAGCTCTTTGTTCTGCACATGTGGAAAAATAGAAGATTATCAAAATACAATTTTGAAAAATTTGTTCAGGCTGGGTATTGATGTCGTTGATCTATTAAAAAAAAATTGAATTTTGATACATACAGAAAAATTTATGTTGTATACGGTCCACCTATGTCTAAATTGTAATTGGTTTGACTTCGAAACTTGATTAAGGAAAAAATATTCAATAAAACACTATAAAACAAAATGAAAGTGCTAGATATCATAGTGACAAATCTAAATTCGAAAAAATTAGAATTTTATCCTTCATACAAAAAAAATTATGTTGTATACGGTGAGCATCACTCCTTAAAAATGTTGTTTTTAAAAAAAAACTAGTTTTCGAAGGAGATGAAAAAATAAGTGCAATCTAATTCCAAAAAAAATGAAAAAATAATATTTAGAATCTATAGAGAAAACATCACAAATCACTAGTTTTCATCATCTTCAAATTCTTCATGGTTTAGCCGCTATAGGAGCCCAAAAGTGAAGATTTAGTTAAAAAAAATTAGTTCAGTGTCTAGTTTGCCCAAAAATTGTAAATCGGTATTGTAGGATCACCCTTATTTTAAGATTATTAAATTCAAAAAATATAAAGGGAAAGGAGATCTATATTCCATATGAAATAATTTTATATGGCATATCAAGAAGTGACTTATTATGATATTCATTTAATAAGGCTCTTTCCTAAAAGCCTAGGAGGTCAATATCTTGAATGGTTTTTACACTTATACAAAGACACCATTACAACATTATCATATGCAATAATTTTCTTACAATTAAAACATAAATTGACCATAATATATATTCATAATAAAAAATAAAGAAATGGGGAGAGCTTCCCCTCTTTCCTTCAATTATGGAGAGGCCTAGAAGTAGATTCCCATAGCACATACCAAATAAATAATTGATCTATATCTTTATCACCAACTTAGATACAAAACTGGATTTTCATTTGAAAGTACATTGTGCAACTATTTTTATGAGATCATTGATAAGGGTGTAAATTGAGAAAGCCCTTGTTTCTAACAGAATTTTCAAAATTTTATCCAAAGACAAATGTCAATCAAATAAGTCCAAGTTCTATAGCAAGAGGAAAAAATATATTTGGTGATGGAGTTAACAAATCTAAACACATTTAGAACATCCCAAACTATTCTACTATTTAGGATAATAAAAATAATAAATGAAGCATAGACGATTCACATCCTTGGGAGAGCCACTAGAAATTGTGTCCCATAAATTGGCTAAAGTAAACATGACAATTTTCCCTCCTATTAGGCCATTTGATGAAAATAACGCTAAGCCAACTTTATATAGAGAGAATCAAAATTTATATAGAGAGAATGTGTATTATAATTTTCACAAGTTCTAGGGATATTCAACTAATAGATGTAATAAATTAAGATGTTATATGCAGACCTTATTTATAGAGGAGATATTGAAATAGAAGGAAACAACCCTAAATTATCAAATAAATAATTATTATATATTAGGATCATTATTTTAAGCATGATCAATTTTAACCCATATAATCAAGGTTGAAAAGTAACAACTCTATCCTTACTCTATAGTTTTCACCTAGGTTGTAACTCATTAAGTGAATAATTCAATGTTTCCAAAAATGGGAAAGTAAAATTTTCTTATTCAATAACATAATTAAAATAAGAATTAGAGGGGGAGGAAGATGAAAAGATGGAGGAAGAAATTGGTGGGGAAGAGGACCTGGAGGTGACTGAGAAGGAGGTATATGATGTGGAAGGAATTGTCAAGGGTACTACTATTCCTGAGGACACTAACATTATTTTTTTGAAAATTTGAATCACCTTTCTATAGGTTCAAGTTGAAGAAATGGAGAAAGTGATCACTACTCTAATGAAGGTGGCAAATGGTTTGATGAGGGTGTGATGGTTGGATTTGTTTCTAGTTAATCAAATATCAAGAAGCAAGAGGGTACAAAGGACCTGACCAATGATGTCGGATTCGACTAGAGGGAGTTTATCTCTCAAATTGACATAAAAACTGGGATTTGATATCAAATGCCAAATAATGGCATTATTCCTGCTCTATTTTTTGCTCTGGTTTTATGTCTACCTATAAAATTTAGTTCCTACAGATGATAGTTTTAGACTGTTACTTTTTGCTTGCTAGGATTTGGTTTAGAATTTTCTAGACTATGGCTAATATTTTATATGTCCTACATGCCACATTTTGGGACAGTATGTGGTATGCTTTTATTTTTTATTACTGTAGACATGGAAAATATACTGACACACTTGGTCCTGATCACTAACGTCATTTCTTCCTGAATCATCTTCTTAACTTGTCATCACTTTTCATCCCTTAATTGAATAAATCATTATTTATCTGATTAGGTCATTCTCTCATGCTAATTAAACTAATCAATTTAATTTAATTAACCCCAAGTCTCTGTTGATTTGAATAATTCATTTTATTTAAATTAAAAATCTAAAGTCCTCTTATTAAATTGAATAAATTAAACCTTATTTGATTTAATCTAACATTATCCCCTTTAGTTAAATAAATCAAAACATTTATTTAATTAAATCCTTCCTCTCAATTTTGATTTAAATCAATTCATAAATTTAAGTCTAAATTGTCACATCTCCTAATTCCTCATTAAATTAATTAATCTCATCCTCTAGCTTTTTCCACTTGCACATGAAAATAGATTTAATTCATTTATTAAATCTCTATTTTCTCTCAACATGGCATAATAGAGAATATTCCCTCAAATTTGAATTCAAATCCAAGTGGATTTTTCCTTCCAACAAAGCATTCACTCCTCTTACATGTCCTTGTGCATTGATCCAAGTAGCATTTATTTCATTCTTTTTTCCCTCTCACATGTCATTTCTCAAATTTGAAATTCCACCTAATATCATTTATTGTGCACAATCACCAAAATGTGCTCAACCTTCACCCATTCACATCTTGACAAGTGGCACTTGGCCATTGGATGTTGAATAATCCCACATTGCTCAAATCTTGCCCATTCTTCCAATTTGAAATCTATAAATGAGAGACTCTTCCTCTCATTCTTCATCCACAATTTGAATGCAAAGTTATTATCTTCACATTAGAGAAATTTCATACATTTCTTGAGCATTTTCTATCACCATAGCTAGGTTATTGCAGGTTTTCTCAAGGATTTCATCATTGTTCTTCACCACCAAGTGGATCAAATCATCAAAGTTTACAAAAGATTTGGGAAAGGGCCAATTTCTACACATAATTGGCACCAATTTCTCCATGGGATTGATAGTTTGTTCATTAAATACGATTCATTTACTTTCATTTGCATTGTTATTCATTTTGTTTCTATGTTAATGTTTCAATCTAATTTCATGGGGAATTCTTATTCTAACTTGCATATTGATCTAATATTGTGCTTGTTTGCCATGTTTATGCATGTATAGTATTGGGGTTCACATTTTGGCATTGCTCCAAACTCCAAACTCCACTATTGGAGTCTTCCCACCCAAAAATTGAAATTTGTAAACTCCACCGCAGGTTTCTAAATTCCAAATTGTGTCGTTGAGTCAAATAGCACCGCAATTGCGCTCTTTGTCTTACTACAAAGCGTCGTTGTCAGAAATTAGCGGCACAATATTGCGCCGCTGGAGTTTCTAAACTCCGCTACACCTGCTAACAATGTCGCTGGGTTAGGGTAAAAATTTCAAATTTATTTAATTTTGACATGTGTCTTTTAAAGTTTGACCTTTTGAACTCCTAACTTGTTTGTTGTCTCTGTGTTTTCTAGTTTTAATCATTTTTTGTAGGTTAGGGCAAGGAGGAAACAAAGTTGAAGGTTGCATTATGGCGTCATCACAATATATCAAGTGTTTTTCAAAACTTTAGTGTTTATTCAACACTTTTAGGGAGATCATAATCTCTTTTAAAAGGAAATTGTTTGCCTTCATGCTCTTAGGAAATACTAATTTTAATTTGGGTCCTAAAAATAACATTAAAAATCTTCAATTTTTTGTAATCAAAGGGTTAAAATGAACTTTAGGACAAACACACTAGATTTGGTTTAAGGACTAACAATTGAACAAGGAAAATCTCACATTTTCTTTGGTGCTTGAAAATAACTCATTATTGCTTTGAAGGATTTAAAATGAACATGTGCTTTTGTGTCTTGTAATATTTTTTGCAAAGTAATTTCATTTTAAAAGTCGTATGCGCTTCTCTCGCGCCTCACGATGATATTGAGAATCAAAAGTCTTTTTGGTGACATTAAGTGCATAGAAGATTACCTGCACATTTCAATTTGGGTACCTAAAAATTGAACCAATCTTGCGAGTGTAAGTGTGGCATATTGCGAGTGTTCTCCCTTTTTTTTTCAATGAAGGTTGATTGAAATATGGGATATGCTTGCTTGCTTTTGTTTATCTTAGTGGGCCTGCCTTGTGGGAAAAAGTAATCACCCAAGGGAATGACCCAACTAGGAACACGCTAAAGCCAAGCGACTTCCACCCAGGATATAAGTGTAGATATTGGAACAAAGGCCAATATCACAAGGATTATTCCAACAAGAAGGGCCTCAATGGTCTCTTTCTGAATGGATGGTCCCCCATGAACGGAATGCCCACATTAAAACCCTTGTTTAGCAAAGGCCAAAATCCTTAACTATTTTTTTGGTACAAAAGGTCATGTACTTTGAAGCCGCCCCACATATACATGTGGTTCTATTGTAGAGATGAAAAGTATGCCATGGGAGATTCATGGGTATTGATGCTTGGTTGACCCGAGAAGTGTGTGTCATGGAGGGGAGCCAGTGTGGTCAAGCATCTAATTATCCGCACTGAATATGCGCAACTAGATTTATCCAAGTGGGAACCCAACGAAATATTGTCTAATCATCCTAGGATTGTACATGCTCTTGGAAACAAAAAACTTTGCTTGAATCTCAAAAAATTTGTAAACAAACATTCACAAAGGTCTTCAAAATTTCAAACCCTTTAGAGGAAGCAAATACCTTTGACGAATTCAAGTGCTCTTGCTTGTCCTAGGGATTTATCCTTAGAGGCTTCTAAGTATTTGGGTTCAATCACAATTTTCTCTCTCTAAAAGTCAACTTAGGGAAACTATGCTCTTGAAACCTTGATTTTCACATAATGGACCTTTTGGAATGAAAATGAATTGGGACATAGACATTTAGTTTGAAATTTTAATCAAGAAATTGTTTGTGGTAAAAGGAAATCACTAAGAAAAGATAAAGACAATTGACCCCACACATGTGTTTACTCAAATGATTTCCCGCAAGATCAAAATCCGAAAGCCAAAATTCAAAAATCTTAGTCCTAAAGCTCGCAAAGAACGTCTTAAAGGGCTTCTTGAAGTAAGGGAAAGGTTGGTATATAATTTCTACAAGAAGGCTTCAAAGAAAAACCCTAGTTTGTATGAGTTCTTTTATCAACAAAATCCAGATCTCTTTCAAAGATTTTATTTGCTCACATAGGAAGTATGGCATGTTCTTTAACATTGAGGTCTTGTAAGAAATATTCTTGTCTAGGTCAAGTCTAGGATCAAAGTCATCACTCTCACCCATCTTTCAACCATCAAAAATAAAAAATCACCTCACCAACAAAATCTTGGGAACTTTGAAAACATCACATCATGCTAAAATTATTGGCAAAATCAAAATCATCTCATTTGGCTTAACACACTTAGCCAGATCATCAATCCTTGTGGACCAATTCACCTCTTGATAAAAAAACCAACATCTTGGGGTCTAGGCATTCACAAATCATCTCCTTGTGCCCAAATTTACTTTAGGATAGCACAACTTCTTAGAGTTTACAAGGGCATTATCACTTTGTTTGGCTTAACACACCAAGTCAAATAATCTTGTGTATAAATTTACTTTAGGATAACACAACTTCCTAGATTTTATGAGTGCATTATCCAAAATCACCTTGTTTGGATTAACACACTTAGTCAAACTAGCCTCAATCAAAATCAAATCAAATCAAATCAAGCCTTGGAAATTTTAGCATTTCTCCCAAGGTTCCTTAAGAGTTTTCATCATCCACATCATTCACCTTTAGTTTTCATTGTCACCTTGATCCTTGATTTACCCTAGTTCTTCTCTTTTGTGCCTAATTAAGATCCCTCTTTTATGGTGCAGACAAGATCTCAACACAAGAAGAACATGGAAATCACAAAAGAAACATCAACTTCAAATGACTTAAGTCAAACAACTCCTGAAATGAATCTCGTCGGATCAAGAAATCCCCTAAGTGACTTTCCTCTATCATCACAAGATCCTCTGGAGGATGGTCACGTAGAAGACATCACAAACCATGGGATGACACAAGAACTTTTAGAAATGGTGCAAAACCCTGAGAATCACCGAATTGTCAGTGCCATGATGAGATTGTACCCATCCCAATACATGCTAGAGTTAGAAAAATAAGGGGCTAAACTCCCTCCCAACTTTGACGTAAGCACTATTATGGAGAGATCCCTCAAACTCATGCCCTCAACCGCATCCACACTTCCACTTCAAAGTGTCACTCAGGACATCCCCCAAATCATATCATCTATCGCTTCAACCCCGCCGGTTGTTAACAAGGGAAACGCCATGCTTCACGAACTCCAAAAACATCGCCTTGTGAACAACCGAGGGTTGAATGCAAGCACCACATCGGATCAATCCATCCTAGTAAATCCATTGCACCTGTATGTCCCTCTCACATTCCATGACACCAACAACCCAACTTATTATCATGCAACATCGATCTATTCTCTAGACACACAATCCTCTCTCCCTATATCACAAGGAGAGGGTGACTTGTTTGGAGCAGGGGAAATATTGGGCTCGTCGTCATCACTTATAGGGATTGCACCACCCTTCTTTCCACCATTTTCACCCCTACCACTCACATCTACATCATCCCTAAGGTTAGGTCTTCCTCCTCTTCCCGCCATCAATCAATCAAGTCAGAACATCATAACAAATCCTCTCATTTTGCCATCGATATCGCAAAAACAAATGGAAACCACCCAAACAACCTCAACAATCAACACATCCACCATTCCTCAAAGCATGGTTTCCTAGGGACCAAGCACCTCGATTGTACCATCCATAGCTCAAACCCCAATCATTAACACGACCGTTCTGCTCATCACAATGATCGGTGTTCTTCCTAATCCACCGTCGTTACCACCAAAGAACAACATGACCAATTCATTCACCATGACATTGCAAGCTGCTTGACAAGTTGCCCAACAAAAATAACTCCAAAATCAGTAGGCCACACAACTAGCTTCTCAACAAGCGCAGACGTAATTAGCTACACAATAGGCACATCAAGCTGCACAAGCCCAAGCCTTATTACAACAACAAGCTGCTCAAGTTGCACAAGAAGCTCAAGCAATCCAATTCGCACAATTTGTACATGTCGCTCAGATTATATAGGCAATCCAACAAGCACAAGTCCAATTCTAAGCTCAACAAGCATAGTACCAAGCACAATTGCAAGTGCAACAAGAAGTATATCAACATGTCTTGCAAGACTATCAATTACAATAGAAATATGACCAACAAAAAGTGTTGTTGGCACAACAACAACATGACCAAAAACAAGCATTGTTGGCACAACAACAACATGACCAACAACAAGCGTTGTTGGCTCAACAGCAAAAACATGAATCACTTGCTCAATAAAGCTTGCATCAGATTCCCACCACAACCCGCCTGTCAATCCCACACCCCAGAATGTATTCACCCCACCTCCTGATCCGCGACGTGTTGTGATGGTACATATCAAATTTATCTCGTAGAAAGTGTTGGATCTTCAATCAAGAAAGACAATCAGGACACCTAGCAAATTGTGCCCCTATTTGTTTGACATAAGCTTGACAATGGTACCATTCCCAAAGGGATTCAAAATCCCCAAATTTGATAAATATCATGGGATAGGAAACCCTGAAGATCACATCAAGAAGTTTCAAGTACATTGTATGGAAGTCACCTACAATGACACATATCTAATGTGACTATTCCCTTGAAGCTTGGCTGGTGATGCTATGGAATGGTTTTCTCGTCTGCCTATGGGCATCAATTTTTTTTTAGGAAATTAAAGATGCATTCCTCCAAAATTACGCATTCAACATTTGCGTGGATGCTAGTTTGGAAGAAATTTCGGTGCTCAAATAGGGTAAAGGGGAGTCATTCACTACCTTTCTCCAATGATGGCAAGCCAAGGCCAATCGAAGCAAGTGGGCCATGCCAGAAGAACGACAAGTTTGTACCATCATAGTTACAATGTCCTGGATCAATTAAAGAGAACCCCTACCTAGATCTCCATCATGGAGTTACTGAAGATCTCAGCCACCCATAGGGAAATACTTGAGCAAGCTTTCGCTTCATCTACCATCTCCCCCAACCTTGATATAAAGCAGTTTCAAGCTATGATCAACAAAATTACCATTATGAATCTCCTCACCTTTTCCAATTAGGACTTCCCCGCCCAACCATCTCATAACTGCGTGCTACACCTTGAAGTCTTGATTCACAAAATTAAATTCAAACGGGTCTTGGTGGATGGAGGTGCAAGCCTCAACATCTATTTGCTAAAGCTCATAAAAAATATGGGAATCTCTGAGGATTCCATTGAGAAATACAAAGGCATTACAATCAAAGAATATGATGACTAGGAAAGACTATCTCAAGGCACTATCAAACTCCCAATCCAAGTAGGCCAGCTACTATGCAAACCACATGTCAAGTCCTCAACCTTGATTTTCCCTACAATATCCTCCTGGGACAACCATGAATCCATGGGATGAAGGCAGTCGCCTAAACATTCCACCAATGCATCAAATTCTCGTACCAAAATGAAGAGTTCATGATTCATGGTGACCCTGAACCTTTCGTCTATTGCAAGAATTTGGAAGCCAAGTTCTACAAAGTCCCTGAGGTCCAGAAAAAATGATGAAGGTCCCTCCACTTCATATATTGACCCATCCAGCATCGCCTCCACTTCTAGGACAAAGACACCCTCCATTCCCAACATATTTGACATCAAGCTTGTGATCCAAGAAAGTAGGTGTGGAGAATACAAAATGAAGAATAATTATTTTGTCGTAGGAGAGCTACCTCAATCTCCTAGGTCACATGGGCAACCCCAACCAGATGCAACACCTACTCACACTTTCAAGGTAGACCCTTCTAGATTCTAATGTTGGGGGGATCTAATCCAGGAAGACGTAGATGAAAGAGACATTTCAAGCTCACTATACCAAGATGAAAGACCTGCACCTAATCTTCCAATGGATGAAAGAAAAAGAGGCCTACAAATGATGCTTGGTATGGACTACAATAAAAATGAAAGTCATGGAAGGAACAACAATGGTCGTCTGGAACCCATCATTGTTGAGAGGTGAATGAAGAATATTGGCCTTGTTTGTACCCCTCCAAGTGTAAACATGTGTGGCTGAGGTCCTCCAGTTCACGCAGTCAGGACTCCCCCTCAGTTATCGGCAACTACCCTATGATTACTAGTATTCATAGGTTTTCCCCTAGATAATTTCACCTTTGACATGATTGATGCCTATAGTATTAGTGATGATGAGGATACCATAATCGACCTACCCATGCTTTTTGAAGATTCATCCCTACTCATGATTAGTACCTCATCCGTTGAATCAGATCGCCAAACTCATAAAATAAACCTTGTTTATCCCCAACTCATCGACTATAACCAACAAGGACCACCGGTTCTAGGCACATTAAAAAATGATGATGCTCTCTTGGAATTCATAGGACTAAGGGATACAATACCATGAGGATATTACAAGGCTAGATTCAACATCATGCTGAACACATAGGCCTATTACAGGGAGACAATTGAGTCCTTTAGTCGCAAAAGTGAACAATTGAGAATAATCTCAAGGTCATTGAGTGAAAACCACACTATGGCACTCTCTAACCATAAAATAGTAAAAATAAAGGATGCATCCAACAGTGAAAACCTCTTTGAGGCATCAGAGGATGAAGGATTCAATCTCCCCCCTACTGCATTTCATCAGGAAAAATCATTAGTCCTAGAAGAACAGTGTAACCCCGTCAATCTAGGAACAAAAGCAATGCCACACATCACCTTCTATGCTGAATCACTTCTCCCAAAAGAAAAATAAATTTTGGCTGCATTCCTCAAAGAAAGAAAAGTGTAACTTTGCATAGACCTTTGTTGAAATGTCGGGTCTCGCTCTGGAACTCGTGGTTCATCACTTAGTCATCTTTCCAGGGGAAAAGCTAGTAAGATAGAAGTTGAGAAAGATGCACCCCCAGATATCCTTATTAGTCAAAGTGGAATTGTAAAAGCTCTTGGATGTTGGATTCATAAGGCCAATTAAATATCCTGAATGGGTGTCAAATCTTGTACCTATTTCAAATCCAAATCCAGGGGCATCCGCATTTACACTCACTTCAGAGATCTAAACAAATCATTTCCTAAGGATGTCTTCCCTCTAACAAACATTGACATGATAGTGGATATGATGGACGAACATGAGATGCTCTCATTAATGGACGCATTTTCTGGATACAATCAGATTATGATAGAAAAGGAGGATCAACACAAGACAACGTTCACATGTCCATGGGGGACCTACTATTGGAACATGATGCCTTTTGGGTTAAAGAATGCAGGGGCAACATACCAATGAGCCATGACACTGATCTTTCATGACATGATTCATAAGACAATGGAAGACTACGTAGACAACATATTGGAAAAATCCATAAAAAAAACAAGACCACATAGCAGCATTGAGCTCTATTTTTGATAGATTGGAAAAATATAAGGTTCATATTAATCCAAAGAAATGTGTCTTTGGTGTGCAATTAGGCAAGATCCTGGGATATATAGTATCAATGAGAGGAATAGAGGTGGATCCTACTAAACTCAAGGTGATCCTCAACATGGAAGCACCTAGGACACTAAAGCAGCTAAGAGGTCTATAAGGTAGACTTCGGTCCATTCATAGGTTCATCTCACAACTGGTTGATAAACAAATTCCATATTTACATATACTCCACAAAGGAGTAGCATTCAAGTGGGATGACAAATGCGACCAGGAATTTCACAAAATCAAAGAATACTTTCTCATGCCACCGGTTTTGATGCCACCAATCCCAGGAAAGCCACTGGCCCTGTCCATTTTAGCAACCATGGAAACTCTCGGTGCTCTATTAGCTCAACACGATGAAAATGGAAGAGAGAGCTATAGATTACATCAACAGAACCATGGTGGGACATGAACTAAACTATACTCCTATTGAGAAATCTTGTTTGGTATTTGTGTTTGCAGCACATAAATTCAGACACTACATGCTCGCTCACAAAATAAACCTAATTACAAAGATAAATCCTCTCAAATATCTGCTTTCTAAAGCCACTCTCACAGGATGAACAACCAAGTGGGTCATGATATTGATGGAACATGACATTGAATATGTGGAGCACAAGGCCATCAAGGGATAGGAAATTACAGAGCAACTAGCAGAGGCACCTATTTATGCTGAAAACCCTCTCATTTCAGAATTCCCTGACGAATCAATTTTTAGCCGAAGTGTTGTAGACCACTGTAAGATGTAATTTCATGGATATTACACGCAACACAGATCAGGGGTAGGGATTTTCTTCATAAGTCCCCAAGGAGACTGCATACCCAAATCTTACAAGCTGTCATTCCCATGCATGAATAACATAGCAGAGTATGAGGCTCTTGGCATAGGCTTAAGGATTGCAGTGCAATGGTAGATCATGGCTCTAAAGGTACATGGGGACTCTCAGCTTGTAATCAATCGGGTAAACGATGAATATCAGATAAAGGATGATAAACTGACTCCATACAAGAAGTTGGTCAAGAGCCTCAAAGAGTCATTCATTGATATCACATTTGAATAACTACATAGAGAAAACAACAGAGCAACAAACGTAATGGAAAAAATTGGATCACTCTTGGAAATCTCGCACAATGTCCCAAAGCAAGAATTCCTAGTAGATAAGCTTCTCATACCAACATTTGAGGTACCAAAATTTGAATTTGTGTATGAACTCATTGGTCTCGATGATCCCTGGTATCGTGATGTTTACACCTACTTAAGAATAGGTGTCTTTCCCGCCAATATAACCTCAAACCTTAAACGATTCTTTGTCAAAAATTCCACTTGCTTTGTCATCCTAGGAGAAACCCTTTATAGTAGGAGCATTGAAGGAACACTATTACATTGCCTAAACAATGAGGAAGCCCTGACTACATTAATCGAGGTACACAGTGACATTTGTGGATCGCACTCGAGTAGTATGACCTTGGCTAAGAATTTGTTGAGAACTAGATATTATTGGCCCAAAATGGAGCGAGACACACATGATTTTTTTAGAAGATGTTTACAATATCAGCAACATGGGGACCTCATCCATGCACCAGCTTAAGAACTTCATCCTATTGTTACACCTTGGCCCTTTTCACAGTGGGGGCTCTATCTCATCAGAAAAATCACCTCCACCTCAGCCAATGGCCACAAATTCATCATCACCGCCACAAAGTGGGTCAAAGTCATTCCCATGACCTACATAACAGGAAAGTAGATATCTAAGTTCATCTTGAACTATCTCATTTGTCGATACAGTGTCCCCCAAGCTATTATCTCAGATAATGGGACACTTTTCAAAAACCAAGATGTCCATGAATTATGTGAAAAATTCAATATCTAACATCGATTTTCCACTCTGTACTATCCCCAAGGCAATGGCCAAGTAGAGGCTACCAATAAAACCATATTGAAAATCCTTAAGAAGATAGTCAATGATGTTGGTCATGAATGGCAGCTGTAACTAAATCCTACCTTATGGGCCTATCGCACCAGCATTCACACACCAATAGGTGCCACCCCATTCTCCCTAGTCTACGAATTAGAATCCATCTTACCCATTGAGATCAAGCTCCCATCCTTGAGAATATCACTACAAAACCTCATCATAGATGAAGAATATAGGGTCTCACGACTGAATGATGTATGGATGGACTAAACCATCTATTGGTGTATTAGAACTGACTTAAGCAAAGTTATAACAAGAAGATCAGGAGGCGAACCTTCCAAGTCAGTGAACTTGTGTTGAAGGGGAACCAAAAGAACGTGTCAAACCCAGATAGCAAAGGTAAATTTGAGCCCAATTGGTTGGGACCTTTTTTCATCATAGCGAGCTATAAATCAGAGGCATATCATTTGTCAACACAAGAAGGTGAGCCTCTACAAGATCCCATGAACAACTCCCATTTCAAAAAAAATTATGCCTAAAATCTTGCAAGGTATAAAACCAAAAAAAAAAAAAATGTCCTGGAAAAATGGTCACCTTGATGAAAACCTGGAAAACATGCATCTTGGTGACAATAAAAAAATCAAAAAATTATAAAAATCAGAAAAAATGATTAATTTTTTTTTAAAAAAAAAATCGTCCTCTAGTGAAAACCACTTCGGTGGTGCTTTGGACAAGTACCTTGGTGAAAACCTAGCAAACAGGCACCAAGCATAAATAAAGTACTCTTCATCCACCAGGATCTTTGCGACCTATTCCACACACTCACTTATCCATTACATTCCATTTATCCTTCTATCTTTCATTCATGTTTGTACCATAGCTTGATCTTGTGTTCGTATCATGTTCCACCCTAGTACTACTTGGCATAATCTTAAGGTCAGTTTGTCTTTCCTGTATCGAAGTAGTCTATTGCAACATGCTAGGGGCATGTTCCTGTACCTACATCAGATCAAATTCGTGCATATTCTTGTGATCTTCCTTAAAATCAAAAAATCCAAAAACATTCAAAAAATCATATCAAAAAACCAAAAATCATTCAAAAAATCCAAAAACATTTAGAAAATCATATGAAAAAACCAAAAACATTAAGAAAATCATTCAAAAAACCAAAAAACATTCAAAAAATTATTCAAAAAACCAAAAACATTCAAAAAATCATTCAAAATAAATAAACATCAAAAAAATCAAAAAATCAAAAAAATCAATCAAGTCAATGGAGTCTTTCGTCTGTCTGAACTACGTCATCTCTGAGCTTGAATGTAGGGAAGGTTGATCTTTGATCATCCCTCGAGACATTTTGGGTCAGTCCTTTAGGCATCCATCGTAATGGCAATTCGTTTGTCCATCTATCTCAGTAATCAAGTCTATCGTTAGTCGAACTACGTGGTCTTTGCGTGTATAACGTAGGCAAGGCTAATCTATGGATCAACTCCCGAGACCCCTAGGATAGGTCTTTAAGTTAGCCTCTTGGTCATAAATCTTGAAAATACCCAAAACGTTTGTAAAACATCTCAAAATTCCAAAAACAGCCTCAAAACATTTTGGAAGATCAAAAACATCCAAATATTTGAAAAAACCCAAAATGGTGCATCCGTCTCATCTCGCTTTCACCCGAATTAATCTCACCCATAATAAATCAATCATCATCTTCATCCTTTGGTGAGTCAGTCAAAAGAAAGTCTAGCAGGTTCAAAAGTGAACACCTAATCGTCAAAAGTCTCAAGTCTAGGTCAGTAAGTCAACAAGTTGATCAACTCGAAATATCAATAGCTTATCATCCAATCAAAATCTCATTATCACCTGATCACAACATGCCCTAGGAATGTGACCTTCCTATGATGGACATCAACATTAGGCATCACCGTAGTTTAGTCTTGGTTAGTGATATGAAGAACATTAGCTTGCTTGTTTACTTTATCTTTTCTTTGGATTTATCTTATTGCGCTCATTCCAAGGACCTCTCGATGATGTCTAAACTTAAATATTTAGAGAGAAAGGAATGGGGTAATGATCATTATCTTTTTCTCTATTGTGCTTGTTGGATTTTCTTGTAAAATAAATTTGTCATGCGTGCTTTGTTTGGTTTGAAGGGAAGGTGTTTTAGGTATCTTGTTGACCACATAGGAAGGCTTTATTTTCTATGTTTTGGTATGAGATTCTTAGAATATTGGAACAAAATTTTGAATAAGGTTTCATATGTCAAGTGTTAACAAGAATACTCCTGTCTGATTGAAAATTCAAAGTCCATCACACTAGGTACAATGCCATCTTAGTTCTTCATACATCGACGCATCATACCTACGTGTGTTCTCAAATATAAAGTAATTGGCTCTTTTAAAATCCCAACTCCTAGTAAGAAAATAGTTGTCATCGACTCTAATGGTAATAGATTTTTGAATCCATTTTCTTCTATCTTCTTTCCACACTAACTTCGAACCATGATAGTTAAATCAGATCTTCACTAAACACATCCATCATGCATCCATAGAGCATCAACATAAATGCATATCATATAGATCATATCACATCATTAATCTTGCATTACCATCATCTTAAGCTATGAGGAGTAATATAGATTTGTTATTCTAAGCACCTTAATAAATCATTACATTACATTAATCAAATATCATTACCACTCATAAATGCATTACATGAATCATTAGGAGCATAATATAAATCATTTACATATCATTTTCGCCATAAATGCATAGAAAAATACAAAAAGAAATATATCCATAAATCACTGCATCATACATACATCTCATTACACATCATTGCATATAGGAAATTAAAATACATCCATACATCATAAGGCACATCATAAATAGAATCATCTCATATATATATCATCAAAAATGTACAATTGTCATGGTAGAAAATCATATCAAGTGTACATATCAAAATACATGATACAATGAGGGCAATAATCGGAGCCCATAAATAAAAAATGGATAATTTCCTATGATCAAAGGGCTAGCCCTACTAGTTGTGCCCCTCCCCCTCTGGTCTGTCACCATGATCCTCGGGAGGCCTCATCCCTGTCTGCTATGAAAAATTTGGCACTCGACCGACTATTGGCACTGCCTGCCTATAATGTTGTCGATAGTACTCAACCTCTCTAAATGCCTCTTGGTACGCCCGCAAAGAAACTGTCCTACCCTGGGATGATGAGGCTATACTCTCAGGATGTCGACACCAACCAATATCCTGGTCCCTCTCAGTAGTAATTGTCAAAACCTACTGCCGAACTTGATCTCTCTCAGCTGTCAATACCTGAACCTAACCCTACAACTGTTGGATCAATGCATCCCTGTGATCTAGATACCATAGTGGCTGTTGATATGGGACCTCTCTATCCCCGTCTCTAGGCTGATCATCTTGTGTAGGGATCTCATGAATCTCTACCTGCGGTGGTGTAGGTGCCCGCAATGGTGTGTGTTGTATCTGATCCTTGGGTGGTGTTTAATGTGGAGGTGATCCACCTCCTCCTCTGTCTTTGTCCCTGCCAAGATCACCATCACCTCTGCCTCCCTGACCCCTGCCCCTCCCAGTTGACCTGCCTCTAGGCCTTCGTCATGGGAGTGTCGCACCTAGAACTGTCAATCTGAGGGGAGGCCAAAACCAAGCTCTGTACACCTGGGTCACTCCTGCATCTGTTGGCCCCTGATCATATGGCCATGCCCTGGCCACTAAATATTTGAATGAGGCCACTACCTCAACTGTCGGAATGGGTTAACCCCATATGGTCTCCCTCATAGTACGAGCGAAGATCGCCACGTATTGGTCATCGGATCTGTCTTGAGTATCTTCAAATTGCATGGCAACTCTATTAGAGAGATATATCTCAATCATTGTATTCTCGCGGCCCTACATCAATCTGTCCTGGAAAGTGAAGAACAACTGCTCAGCATCATCATACCATGGGCCTACGCCAAGCCAGGGCCTCCATGTAAACTCTGTCATCTCATCAATGACTCGCCGCCAATGGGCAATGCCACCTGCCCCTATGTGTGTAAATGTAGTTTTTGCCCCTCCATAAAGCCAAACAATCAGATCATCTAGCTCTAAGGCAACTGGTGTAACCTGAGGATGGAGCACTGCAATACGCTCCCATGCCCAAACATGTAGCAAAATGACCCCGACCCCAATGGCCCTAATATCTAGATAAGCGAACTCATGTAAATATTTGTAAAGTGAGGCCAACATCACTGGCCCCCATGGAAATCACACTCTTTGGAAGAGCATCCGCTCCCATGCCAATCCCCAACTTGGACTGAAATATTGGCCCCGTTGATCTAGTGCCACAAGACCTGATACGATCGCAACAACCATGAGTTTGAAGGGGTGCATTAAGCCCCTATACCTCTCTAAATCAATTTGGCCCTGAGAAAAGACGATGACCTTGAGCCCCATGACATTGAAGCATGTGTTTCTCCTAATTTCCACATCGTAAATGACCCTCTCTCCTTGAATGGGTAGTTGTAGGATGCACCAGACATCCTCAAGTGTAACTATGGCTTCGTCAGTAGGAAGTTGGAGGGAGGAGGTCGCACTATGCCATCGCTCCACTAAGGTTGTCATCATCCCCAAGTGGGTTTGAATAGGGCGAACATATGCAATGTACCAAAGACCAATGGCACTGAGATGCTCCTGAAGCAACTCGGGTAAATCGCTTAAACTGCGAATCACTGGACATCTGTGCTCCTGAGAGTGTAGTATCCTGAGGTCCTCTTGCACAAATAAAGTCACTGTGTCAAGTTTTGAAAAAATTGGACTCTCGAACTGATTTCCCGCTTCCCAAACAACAATTGTGGTGGTGTGGTTTGCAATTACGGCGTTGTTTGCAAATTCCAAATTACGTCGCGGCGGTAAAATTTGACCATGCTCCTAGGCCCCAAACTCTAAACTGGTCTGCGACAGTGCTATTTTCATTTGTAGCCGGATTTGGCCGGAAACCCTAACTTCCTAACTGGCCCGTGGTGGCGCTATTTGCATATGCGACACACTTAGGGGCTGCGTGGCGCCGATTAAGCATTTTCAACAGCCCTATATAGCATCGCTTGAACCTAACCTAGCTTTGACCCTAATTAATGCACGTAAAACAATAAAATAAAAGTTGAGATAGGGGTACATACCGCGGGTCCTGCGCTGGCTGGGTGTTGGTGCACTCATAATCTCTTTGACACGTGTTGGGGAAGTTGTCATTGCACCATCTTGATCAATGCTTAGAACTTAAAATGCAAAAATCTCTAAAGGCTAAGTGTGAAAGTGATGTGAAAGTGACCCCTCAAAGTTTATTTAAGCCTAAAAATTAGGGCTTTTTGACCTAATTTGGCCATCCAGCTAGGGTTTTGGTCCCCCAATCCCGTTTTTACCCGATTGAGGACCATTTTGCACCTTTTTTGGCATTTTAACACATTTTTTTGGCATTTTGGGGCATTTCTGACCTAAAGGGCACCTTGTCCTTTTTTTTTCACGAGATCACCCAAAAATCCAAATTTTCGTCTGATCTCTCAAGGAGGCAATAAACCAGCATAATCCTTCTCACTGGGGCAGTAGTGGGGCATCTGAAAAATTAATTTTTTTTGAACTTTGATCACAACAGTTTATTCTTTGAACCAATGCAACAAGTGCATTGCTTCAAAGAGGGGCAAAATGTAGACATGGAAAATATACCAACACACTTGATCTTGATTACTAACGTCATTTTTTCCTGAATCATCTTTTTAACTTATCATCACTTTTCATCCCTTAATTGAATAAATCATTATTTATCTGATTAACTCATTCTCTCTTTTTAATTAAATTAATCAATTTAATTTAATTAACCCTAAGTCTCTATTGATTTAAATAATTCATTTTATTAAAATTAAAACTCTAAAGTCCTCTTATTAAATTGAATAAATTAAACCTTATTTGATTTAATCTAACATTATCCCCTTTAGTTAAATAAATCAAAACATTTATTTAATTAAATCCTTCCTCTCAATTTTGATTTAAATCAATTCATAAATTTAAGTCTAAATTGTCACATCTCCTAATTCCTCATTAAATTAATTAACCTTTGATTAATTTAATCTTAATGCAAGTCCCATCCTCTAGCTTTTGCCACTTGCACATGAAAATAGATTTAATTCATTTATTAAATCTCTATTTTCTCTCAACATGGCATAATAGAGAATATTCCCTCAAATTTGAATTCAAATCCAAGTGGATTTGTCCTTCCAACAAAGCATTCACTCCTCTTACATGTCCTTGTGCATTGAGCCAAGTGGCATTTATTTCATTTTTTTTTCCCTTTCACATGTCATTTCTCAAATTTGAAATTCCACCTAATATCATTTACTGTGCACAATCACCAAATTGTGCTCAACCTTCACCCATTCACATCTTGACAAGTGGCACTTGGCCATTGGATGTTGAATGATCCCACATTGCTCAAATCTTGCCCATTCTTCCAATTTGAAATCTATAAATGAGAGACTCTTCCTCTCATTCTTCATCCACAATTTGAATGCAAAGTTATTATCTTCACATTAGAGCAATTTCATACAATCTTTGAGCATTTTCCATCACCATAGCTAGGTTATTGCAAGTTTTCTCAAGGAGTTCATCATTGTTCTTCACCACTAAGTGGATCAAATCATCAAAGTTTACAAAAGATTTGGGAAAGGGCCAATTTCTACACATAATTGGCACCGATTCCCCCATGGGATTGATAGTTTGTTCATTAAAATACGATTCATTTACTTTCATTTGCATTGTTATTCATTTTGTTTCTATGTTAATGTTTCAATCTAATTTCATGGGGAATTCTTATTCTAACTTGCATATTGATCTAATATTGTGCTTGTTTGCCATGTTTATGCAGGTATAGGATTGGGGTTCACAATTATAACTATAATGATCTTGTGGATGCAATACTAATAATTTGGCTTGCGAGCCCCATATGGTTGCTTTTTAGTAGTTAGTCTGGTTGTTTATTTTAGGGTGTGATTGGTGTTGTTTCCAAGTCTTTCTCCTTTCATGTTGTTTTAGCTCTTTTTGTTTCTACAGGATCAAGGCCATTCCCTTCTTGTATAATCAAAAATATAATTTGCATATTGCATAAAGAAATTCATATAACATTTCTAAAATCAAAATATCATAACTTAAACTTGATGTAAATGAAACTCATATTTTCAAATATATTTTATAAATAGAATTCATGATCGTATAAATAATTCCATAATATATAAGAGGACAAGGTCAAGGTATCCTTATCTAGATTACTCTTCTATTTCACAAGCTCCAGTGTTCTGTCTACAAGAGGGAGAGCATCAACCAAATGCTTTACCTCCAACCACAAACTGACAATCCCCTGCACACCTACCAATTGAAAGTATCCCTACCCTTTGACGAAGAGCACAATATAGGATCCTCTAGTAATTACATCTAAGTACATAGTGATGTGTCCTACATAACAAGTGTGGTCATACAACTATGGATACCTTCCAACTATGCATGACACTACTAATAAGTTATGCAAACCTAGAGCATAATGAATCGACAAGTGTAAGTAGAAACTTTTACAATTAATTTGGCCAAATTTTTGATATATATAATCATCCACTTTCTAAGGAAGCAGTGTCGTAAGTTCACCCACCTCTAACTTGACTTGGAAATCTTATTGACCTATGGTTAACTCAATTATTGGTTTTACCCAAAGGTTAACTATCTCAAATAGATTATTTTCCAATAGTGATGACTTCACTAGTGTTGATTATTCGACTAAATAGGTTTAACACATCTAACTCAAATACCCATGTTATTTTCTCACAACATTATAGGTCTAGGAAACTGTCTTATTTGAGTCATTTCTTACTATGTCGATAAACAACTTGATTGGTTATACTTTTTTGACTAGATCATTTCAGATACGTTTATGTAACATCCTAGAACTTGGCAACTACCATTTACTCAAGTCCTTAGTTTTTAACCATGGGAGTAATCACTCTCGAATTTTATGTATAACTAGTTAATACTAGTGACACAATGTATCGACTAAAAGTATTGACAATATGTCGATATGTGTAATAATCTATTATTAAACTTAAATTGAAGAATATTTCTTATTAATTTTTAGATGTCCATCATTTACTCTTATGGTTCTTGTTCCTAAAGAACTCCTTACCAAATAAGATTAATCTTGAAGTGAACATAAATAGACAATCGTCTTCTTCATAAATAATAGTTTAAACTCTTCTTTGTTATACCAAGTATGGATTCATCATTCTAAAAATCCATAACCATTTTGTTTAATCATGATATCAAATACCATTTAGTTTGATTCAATATAAAACCTTATGTTAATAGTAATATCCATTAATAATTCAACATATTAATCTATTCACTTTTGATAACTCAACTAAGAACCATCTGACTAATCTCCAGATTCTTCAAAAGTTTCTCTAACGTTATCCTTTGTATAATTATATAAAATACCTATGTTTTAGGTATATACTTATTCATATATTTATCCTTTCACATGACAAATATATACTCACCTATAAATGTATGATAACTTTATTTCCAAATTTAGAGAATAGTTTCTATTTGTGGATTATTTGGGATCCTGCATCTTACAATCTCCTAACATCATGGCCTTTGGTTTATAATGAGAACATAACAACCTCTACTCAAGTTACTTGATTTCAAATCAATAGATAGTAATAATGATTCTTGGTCTAATAAGTAATACTTATAACTTTGAAACAATAATAAAGACTTTATATTTCTATTACATTTTTAGACCTTCTCACTGAAATAAAATATAAAATTATTTTGATAAAGATATATCAATACGTAATAGAGAAAGAATAGCTTGATTGTATCAGATTTAGATTACTCATCAGTATATAGTAAAATAATCAAGAAAGTAGTGCAATGATAATGTTGAGCGTTGAAGTTGATAGGAAAACAAGTTCAAGTATGAGTTTAAAGTACAAAATTGAAGCAAGAAAAACTAGAACCAAAGCCAGGCTATTTCATTCTAGGAATGATTGAAATGATTCTCCTTATTTGTCTTTTAAAATATGATGAAATATATTTTATTATTTAGGTTTACTTTCACCATTGTTATGTGCAAAGTGTGGTTGGCTGGGAAAGTATATGAATGAATGTACGAAAAATCTTAGTTCATTTATGCAAAATACCAATTAAAAATGTAAAGAGTTAAATAAGAACTAGCGTAACTAGTTGGTTAGTTCAAAGTATCATTAAAAACATTGTTAAAATCATGTTTGATTTACGTGATACTAAGTTAATATATATTTGAGAGAGCTTCGGTGAAAAGTTAAGACTCTCTCTAAGTTGTGTTTAACCAAAATGATCAACTTATTAAATAAAAGTAGTGAAGAATAACTAAGTATGAGAATATGAAATTTGTCCCAATGAGGCATCATCTTAATATATTTTTATCAAAACAAGTTTATATTTTATTTCAGTGAGAAGGTCTGAAAATGTAATAGAAAGTCTTTATTATTGTTTCAAAGTTATAAGTATTATTTATTAGACCAAGAGTCATTATTACTATCTATTGGTTTGAAATCAAGTAACTTGAGTAGAGGACATTATGTTTTCGTTATAAACCAAAGGCCATAGTGTTAGGAGATTGTAAGGTCTAGAAGCCAAGATAATCCACAAATAGAAAATATTCTCTAAATTTGGAAATAAACTTATCATGTATTTATAGGTGAGTATATATTTTGCATGTGAAAGGATAAATATATGAATAAGTATATACCTACAAACATAGGTATTTTATATAATTATACAAAAGATAACGTCAGAGAAACCTATGAAGAAGTTGGAGATTAGTTAGATGGTTCTCAATTGAGTTATCAAAAGTAAACAAATTTTAATATACTAAATGATATTTAATATCATAATAACGAGATTGGCTATGATATTCTAGAAGGACGGAGCTATACTTGGTATAACAATGAAGAGTTTGAACCATTATTTATGAGGAAGAAGATTGTCTATTTATGTTCACTTTAAGATTAACTATATTCGGTATGGAGTTCTTTAGGAACAAGAACCATAAGAGTAAATGATGGAATCTAAAACTTTAATAAAAATAAATATTCTTCAATTTAAGTTTAATAATAAATTAGTATACATATTGGCATATTGTTACTGGTACTTTTAGATTGAAACCAGGCATGTCTATTTGACGACAATGTGTCACCAATATTAACTAATTATGCATAAAATAGGAGAGTAATTACTCCCATTGTTAAAAACTAAGGACTTGAGTAAAAGGTAGTTTCCAAGCCCTAGGATGTTACATGAACGTAACAAGAAATATCTAATAAAAAAATTATAACCAGTCAAGTCATTTACTGACTTAGTAAGAAATAACTCAAATAAGAGACAATTGCCTAGACCTTGAATATTGTGAGAATGTAACATGGGTATTTGAGTCAGAAGTGTTAAATCTATTCAGTCAAATAATCGACACTAGTGAAGTCATCACTTTTGAAAGAGAATCTATTTGAGTTAATTAACCTTTGGGTCAAGCCAAAAGTAGAGTTATCTATAGGTCAATAAGATTTCCAATTCAAGTTAGCGGTAGGTGAACTTACGACACCACTTCCTCAGAAAGTGGATGATTATATATATCAAAACTTTATCTAAAGTGTAAAAGTCATTGCTTGAACTTTTCGATTCACTATGCTCTAGGTTTGCATAACTTTTCAGTAGCATCATGCATAGTTGGAAGGTATCCATAGTTGTATAACCATACATACATTATGTAGGACACCACTTCCTTAGAAAGTGGATGATTATATATATCAAAACTTTATCCAAAGTAAGTGTAAAATTTGTTGCTTGAACTTTTCGATTCACTATGCTCTTGGTTTGCATAACTTGTCAGTAGCATCATGCATAGTTGGAAGGTACCCATAGTTGTATGACCATACATACATTATGTAGGACACCACTTCCTTAGAAAGTGGATGATTATATATATCAAAACTTTAGCCAAAGTAAGTGTAAAATTTGTTGCTTGAACTTTTCGATTCACTATGCTCTAGGTTTGCATAACTTGTCAGTAGCATCATGCATAGTTGGAAGGTATCCATATTTTTATGACCATACATAGATTATGTATGACACAACACTAGATACTTAGATGAAAATATTAGAAGTTCCTATACTATGCCACTTCCAATAGGAAGGTGTGTGGGGGACTGCAGACCTTCTCACTGAAATACAATATAAATAAGTTTTGATAAAAATATATTAAGATGTTGTCTCATTAGGATAAATTTCATATTCATGTACTTTTCTATTCTTCACTAATTTGACTTAATAAGTTAGTCATTTTGGTTAAACCCAACTTAGAGAGAGTCTTAACTTTTTACTAAAGCTCTCTTTGTTGATGTAATTAAATGTGTTGTACCTTGTCCTGGGTCATGATTACAACTTAGTTAAGTTTACTTAGGGACCACATAGGAGGTAGTTGGATATTTGCCACCTTTGGTGGACTTATCATTTTATTACTTTCACTTCCACCTTTCATGGACATATCATGTGATTACCTCTCCACCTTTTGTGGGTGATCCACCATTTGTGGTGATTATCACATTATCACTTTTCCACTTTAGATGGAGTGATAGCATTTTATAGTTGTCTCATGTCATAAGATTATGACACTTGTCATAATCTTATGCCCTTCTATGTTATCACCTTGACTATATAACGAAACGGTCTCTCATTGTAAAAAATCAATCATCTCATACCATTGAATCATATTGATGAGAATACAGTTTATTCTTGTCACATTCCATTCTCTCTTCTTTGTGCTTTCCATTTGGTCTCAAGATCTTGGCAGCCATAGCCAATTCTAACATGGTATCAGAGTGGGTTGGGTGCCATTGGAGAGTCTTTTTTCTGAAGAGATACCAAATTTGGGGAGGCTCCATTTTTGGCTCTTTATTGCAGGTTCAAATCGGAGCTTGTTAGTGCAAATATGAGCTCTTTATTGCATCCAAGAGGCTCGAGAAAGTCAGATTTGGATTTTGTTTCACTCAATTTGATCACCATTTGCATTTTTGGCAAACAAGGGTTTGTTGCAAGCCATTTTTTATTGGAGTCGTCATCAGTTTTGCTTCAAAAATCCAGCTTTCACTCATTTGGAGGAAAAATGATTTCTAGGTTTTGTAGCCAGGGTCGAAATCCAAACTAGGTATCTTTTAGATTTTGCAAATCTTGCATAGATATGGAGGAAATTGCTGAACAAAAAGCGGCATGCGTCATTTTTGTCCTGGTTGAAGGTTAAAAAGAATTCAATTTTTCATCTTTTTCTTGTTGGATCAAAAAATGATTTATGGGGTTTGTTTTTAGCATCAAAATATTTTCGAGTTGTTTTTGTTTACAAACAGTCAGTAGATTTTTCAAAAATCAAATTAGAAATAAAAAAATTTTGCTAGAAAACCCGTTTCCTGTAGACTAAATTTTGTTTTTTTGAAAAATTCACATCTTTTGGCCACGGTGTCCATTTTTGGCAAACGAGATATCAACGAAAATCTAGTTTTGAGCACTTCATAGTGGTGTAGACTATTTTTTCAGATTTTCTCATCTACAAAAATTTGAGGTTATTTTTCATCATGGAGGAAGATGTGAACATTCATCAGTGCATGCACTATTTCCTTTTTTGTGTGCACTAGGTTTGCATTTTCTTTGAATTTAATTTCAGTTCCAGATCATTTATCAAT